>JARHVA010000132.1:5942500-6112500 GCA_037957365.1 Torreya grandis
ATCATGTGTGTGTTAATTGATGTTTGGATTATGTGTCCAATCCCTCTTAGTAGGTGGCTCAAGAATACAAAGGATATATAGAATTTTGGCTCCATTATTTTCCACTAAGTGAAGTTATGAACTAACATTGGTATGACTATGTGTCATATGAGATGGCTCCTAAATCCCTTGTGTAAGAAGCCTTATTAAATCTACCCTTGAATGACTGATTTTTTTGGATAGGAATTTTGTCAAATGGTTTGCTTACAAACCATCCAACTGATGTAATTGAATTATTTTTGTGTTTTTAATATATGAGATGAATGTATATATGTTAATGGCTTCTAAATGATTATTCTAAGCACTAAAGTAAAATTACGAATGCAATGCAAAGCCTCTTTTTGACCTTTCAAATGTAAAGAATGACTAAAATAACTAAAAGTGTGCATCTAAAACATTATGGTATTTTATCAAATAATTTATGTGCATACTAAAATCTCCTTTATTTCTATGATAACTAATTACATTTGATATAATAATATGATTATCCAAGAATTGACTTCTCATTGACCAAGGATTAAATGGAATGCAATTACAATCAGTTGTACCAGTAGTATCAACACTATATGAGATAAAAATATGATAACAAATCAAGCTACATGTATGCTATATAAGACAACAAAGCAATATATTTCCCTAATATATTATTTCAACTAGAATCACTATTACAATAACATCAATACAATTCCAATAATATATATACAAATTTTAAATAAAGAACCTAGAATTTGTGATTTGAAAGATGAAGCCAACACTCCATAAGGTTTGAATCCTCTTTAAATTGTAGCCTCTAGTGTTTACCAGCCAACACCTAGAAACCTGGAGAGCCATTGATCATATCCCAACTAGTTTTAGATATTTTATATTCTCTCTTTCATGAAATCATAACAACATCATGGCAAAATTTATTCCTTTAATAGATACAGCAAAATCACCCTTTTCTTTATAAAAATATTTTTTTTTCTTCAGCTGCCAACACTCTTTTGAAACTTTATTATATTTATTAATGAAGTCATCCTTATTGAATGGTCAAAAACCAAAAATTGATGTTCTCCAATACTAATTCTTCAAACTTCTGATTTGCTGAGAATATTCTTCAAAACCCTTGAAAACCCTTGAATAATCTATGAAGATAATCACTTTTTGATTAGTATAAACTCCATTGATGCTTAATTATGACCTCCGTATGAATCCATCAACACATTCAAAGAGAGGATACATTCTCAAAGATTGAATTTACTTTTGAAACCCTAAGTTTCTTCATTAAATCTAAAGCTTCATTAAAAAAGACAAGTGTTGAATGATTCCTCCATGAATGATAAGAACTTGGGTGGATGCTTTATATCATTCTTTCCCCAAGAAGAGGTAGATACTCTACAAGGCTCTTTCAATCATTCAAAAATGATATTTAAATGTGAACTTTATAAATTTAATAAATGCTTTGATAAATGGGTGCTCAAATAATAATAATACTTAATGTACTTTAAGTGACCTTTTTGAGGGTCATGGCCCCATTGGACATAATGTTATAATATAGATTTATAATTTAACTTTATAAATAATTATTAATAAAGTAATCAATTTATTAATAATTAAAATAACATAACTCCACAAATAATCATTATTTCTCAATTCCACCTAAACCTAAGAGTTAACTATTGTATCCATTGTGCATCTAACTGACTTACTAAAAATAATAAGGATCCCTCTCTAACATCCACTAACTTACTATAAATAGTAAGTCCCTAAAACATAACTAAAAACCTTTGAATATGAATGCCTTAGGAAAAATGAAGGATATGGGGAGTTAAACACTTACAACTACCACCTGAAGAGCTCCATAACACCTAACCTATACCCTCTAATCCACCACACTATCCTACGAGGGTGAAATAATAGGCTAATCTACCAAAATAAAGAACAAGCCAGAAAGGGGACATTACACCATGACTAATATAAAATATAATAATGTGGCATGGATAGTTGAATGTGTACTATAAATGAGGCCAATATTGGCCACTTCGAGAGGTGGAGATTAGGCTTGTATAAAAGCCACTCCAAAACTGGGAATTAGGCTTATGTGGAATCCACTCAAGAAAGATACCAACCACCTACAAATGGAATAAGGAATATAAATATTAAAAATATATGGGTAATATACTTAAATTAAAAATAAAATTAGTCAAATTTCCCATGCACATTACCCCCAATCACTCGTGTCTATAAAATGGATCCTGATCTAGAAGTTATACCAAATTTTGTATCTAAAACTAGAAGTGAGATCCATCATGTCATACACAATTCCCCATATATATGGATTCTCTAAGGAAAACTATACTAATACTACTAAATATGATCTAAATTATAGGTGATAAAATTTGAACTAAACTTACCTTTCTACCTATTTCTATAAAATCTAAGTTTTTGTTGTTTGGATAGGAGTAATAAAAATAAGACACCTTAGTGTCTTTTATTATTTTCTAGGTCTGACACTTTTTTCCTTTGCTAATTTTGATCAATGTTCTATAATCATCACTTGTTTTTATAGTATGTTATACTTGGTTTGAACATTTATTGTTGTTTTAATTGTTTTAAAAACTGATTTTTGATAGGTAGAAGGCTTTGATCTCTGTGACAAAACCCTTATTTATTTCCCCCTCTTCTGATGGTAGGAATAACTACCCTACAATGACTACCCTTAGAATAAATATCTCTATAAGTGTGTTATGATGTGAGATACATGATATAATAATGATAATTGAAAATATGTCTCAATATATAACATTGTTTGTATTGGAGATTATTTGATCAATAAGGGTATGCCTAGATAGATATAATAATGAAATAGCATATGTAGTATACTGAATTGAAACTAAAAATGTTAGTTGTTAGTTGTTAATTATCAAGGAGGGATGGATCATGATTTACATCATGGCATCCAAGAAAGCAAGATAATGCATGATGTGGATCATGGCATTGTAAATAGTGAGAAACAAATAAGCAATAAGCACACAAGGTAAGAAGCAAGAAGCATACAAGAGTATCCAAGAGGATAAGAAAATAAGTGACATGGGCACATGTCACTCAAACTAAGAAATCAATCATACAAGGCATGTTAAAATTCCCACATACACATATAATTAAACACAAGCAAGGTTGGCATGAGGGCCACAAGCTCATAAAAGAGAACAAGCAAAAGACATTGGAAAATGTCCTAAGGCACACACAAGAGATGAAATAGGAAATAAGAAATGAAATAACATCTATCTACTCAAAAAAATAAAGGAATTCATGCAAATTATGGAAATACAATTGCATCTAACTAATCAAAGCAAGAAGTGAAAGTATGAAAAACATGTAGTACAAGACTAGGTAGATGCTAAGAAATACACAAGTGATATATACTAGTGAGTGTCAATAGAGTAATCTATGTAAGATAGTAAGTAATCTACATTAACATGATAACTAGAGTGTGTCATTTAGGAATGATATAACCTAGATAGTGTAGTCATGTAGAAGATGCCCTTGACGGGTAAATATATCGATGTATGTCTCAAATGTAGAAATACGATGTCCCCTCAATGGGTAGAGTAAAGAAATCAAGGATCTAGGTGTCACTACACTCACTCAAAGAAGATCAATGGAATCATGGTAATGTAGATAAATCTATATACAATAGCATAGAATAATAAAATGTATGTCTAGCATGGCGGTAGAAATGTAAAGCATGGATAATGCATATAATTGAAATGTTTTTAGTATTTTGAGTTATTTGAATGTTTTTGTATTTTGATATTTTGTAATTTTTTATTATTTTTGGTATTTTTAAAATAATCTATATACAATCACTCATAAGAAAACTATGTACAAGTAATATTAAGAATAAATGATACTAACTGACGAGTCTCATAAGAGACTCCCTATCATGTGTCCTGTATCAAGTAGAGGGATTGTGCATGATCATGAAGCATGGTGGAAGGGCTAAGAATGTGATTATAAAATTTGTATGTGTTTTAAATTCTATGAAATATCTATAGTGGAAATTTATTGTGGTGTCCCCTTGTAACTTTAAGAAGTGGATGCACTATAGGGTTATTAAGGACCCATCTGGTGGTAGAAGAATATCTTTAAAAATGTGTAGAGGCATGAGACCTCAAAGATACTACCCTAGGTGAGAATAATATAGATGGAAACTATCTAGAGTCATAAAACTATGGTTTCTCTAAAATAGGTCTTTGAAGAAGTGTATGAACTCTATATGTTAGTGAGGAAGGCCTCAACTATGTCTAAGTCTAAACTAGAGGAAGAACTGGAACTAGTGGAAATGTTAGAACTGGTGATTGTAGAGTAGTATATGGCTCTAAGTTAAGGAGTGGTAACTCATATGGAACTCCACTAACTACAAAAACCTATTTAGTGTGAAAAAATTTCACACACCTATAAACTATAAAAGGGATTGCTCAAATTTCTTGTATCCATGGTCGACCAAGTAACATGTTTAAGAATACTACACTATGAACAATAGTAAATGGTGTAGCCACATGTGTTATACCAACCTATAGAAGAAGTACAATCTTACCTAATGAACTCTATATGTTCCCATTGAATCCACTGATAACTATGTCCATCAGGGTAATATCATACTCTAAATATCTTAAATGCTATAGTAATGTCATAGTGCACATGTTTACACTAGATCCATTATCTATGAAAACACTATGAATGGGATGATTCTTAATGTATGATCTGATAAAGAGTGCATGGTAATATGAATCATCTTTGACTATCTCCTACTCTAAGAAGGATATGAAAGGTCTAGCTAGAACTCTAGAATTATACACACCAGTCATGTTGCTCAAAAGATGTGTCTCAATTAAAGGTGCCTGATATGTAGTTGGTAAAGGGTGTGCATGATATTAATGGTGAACACATAATGTATCCCTTGTCTCTTATTTAGAATTTTATGGGGAAGGATCTAAGATATTTTTTAAAGCCTTGTCTTATGTTTTATTTGCCTAAGGAGGCTTAACAAGAGTACTAAGATCAATAATGTTTCCATCTATCAAGTCATGTATCTTGTATTTCAAACTAATGCATCTATTTGTTGTGTGGCCTAGTGCCCTATGAAAATCATAAAATTCATTATGATGATATCAACATGGAAGAGGATTTATTAGATTAACTTCCCAAATAGGAGGGAGAGATATGATATTACATTCCAATAGCTACTATAAGACTCTAGTTGGAGATACTAGTAGATTGTTAAAAGTTTACTTAGGAGGTGCTAATAAAACCACTCATTGAGGGGGCTCTAAATTCATATTTTTACTTTTGATATCATTGACCTTTACTTTGTATGGGACTTTATTGTTACTCTCTTTTTTTGTTTTTAATATGCTTGTGTACTTGAGCTTTCCCATTGAAATTAATTTGTCTTCCCTTTCCTTTAGTGTATGACATAACTCAGTGAAGGAAGATAATATTTTGAACATTCTTGACTCATGAAAAACTTTTAGAAGACTCTATTTGAAGAGATCCTATAATTCTTGATCGGCCATGAGGTTAGTCATTTTAGCCAAGATAGTCTTATATAAAAGAATATAATTTTTGAGATTCTTATTTGACCTTTATTTTTGTTGTGCAACTTGGGCACAAGAAACCTTGTCACCTATGTTAATGCTGAAATAAGGTAAGAATATATTAGCTAAAGGATTGAATGTGTTAATCGACTGATTTGGTAGACTATAAAACCATTGTAGAGCATAATCCTCTAAACTTGATGTAAATAACTTGGTTAATAAATAGTCTTTTGGCATATAGTCCAAGCATGCTACATGAAAATCTCTTAATTTTGTACCTAGATCACCCTTGCCATCATATAAAGTGAGCTTGGGTTGAACAAAACATGGTGGCAAGGATGTAGAAGAAATATGATGTGCCAATAGTGTATGAAGTAAACCAAAAGAATCCAAATCCTATGTTGGTCTAGAGGCACCTTGCTCAAGATGTATCACATTGGATTCAATAGTTTTTATCTCTTGGACAAGGGAAACCACATCAGGAGACAAAGATGTACTAGCCATAACTAGTGGTGACTCATAGGAAGGGTGGGCTGTTATAGGGGTTGTTGAGACATAGTTTCCCCCATAGTGTCATGTGTAATTAGTTTCTTTGTGGTTTGAGGAGATTGACCATCATTCACTTTGTATTGTTCTAATAGTATTTTAAGTATTGCATCTTACATATTAGGATGTTTAGATAAAAGTTATTGAAGTTTCCTTCTATCAGTTTTGTCAAAACCCATATATTAGGCCATTATTAAAGTAGGAAAACAAATAAAAAATAGATAGAATTTTTTGCAATAAGTTGTAATAAGCAAAATGTGGTGAAATGAAAGTATTGAATAAAATAAATGTAAATTCCTAAAAATAGAAAATTAAAATACAAATTAAAAGGATACGAAACTCATAAACATGTAAGGTGATACCTCAAAAGCAATAGGTCCTAGTATAATGCAACTAGGGTTTGAAAAAATAATTTTTAAAATTACTAAGGTAAATTTAAAAATTAAATGTGAATTTTTGATTTAAATATGCAAGAAAAAATCAAATAAATACTAGAAAAATATTGGGACCTGGTATAGGCAACTAGGGTTTTTTTAATTTATTTTGAAAATTACTATAGTGAATTTTAAAAATTAAATGTGATTTTTTTATTTAAATATGTAGGAAAAAATATATATATACTAGAAAAATAATGGGACCTAGTAGAGGCAACTAGGGTTTTAATAAAACTATTTTTAAAATTACTATGGTGAATTTTGAAAATTAAATATGAATTTTTTATTTAAGTATGCAAGAAAAAATTAGAAAAATACTGGAGAAATACCAGGACCTAGTATAGGTAATTAGGGTTTAAAAGAAATAATTTTTAAAATTAATATGGAAATTTTTAAAAATTAAATGTGAATTTTTATTTAGATATGCAAGAAAAAATATTAAAAAAAATACTAAAAAAATCAGCAAGAAATTTACCCTAGGTTTTCTAGGGTTTTTATGTGCAAGTGAAGTAAGTCAAGTTCACCGAATGATTTAACTATTCTGGGAATAATGGAGCTTTATTCCTATTTTAGTTAATGGTCTTGATTAATAAATTAATAAATAATATTTCAATAATTACACTCCTCATTTTTATATTTTATTTGTCTTTTGTAGCTTTCTAAAAATAGTAATAAATTAGGATAAATATAACTTAGCTTAAAATAGGTTGAAATGGCTATTGTAGGGTCTAAAACTGACTGTGTATGACTAAGATAGTGTCACAAATCATAATCTAGTTTTCATTTTATGAAAGGATAGGGCCATAAAAAATAGGACACCTTAGGGTTCGACACTATTGTCTTCTTTTGGCACTATTGTCCAAACCACTCATAGAGACCTAATTTTTTTGGGTTATTTCCATTGCTTGTGTGTGGTATGAAATCTTGAGTCTTGAATGTCGATGAAACTTCTTATAGATCTGATTCAATCTTAAAACCTTAGATATTTATTATGCTTGATAAAACTTGAGAAAGAGGGGAGGGTTAGTGTGTGTAAGATGCACTGAATGTGTATCCACACCCCTTGTGTGGGGATGCTACCTAAATACCAATACTCTGAAGAGGGATCAAGCCATATGTAGTTCTCCCACTCGATGTGATTTTTGAAATATTGTAATGAGGATGCAAAAATTCCAAATTGAGAGTGCTTGAGGTAGCTAGAGACTAGTGTGAGGGTTTGAATATGTTTGTAGCTCTGTTGGGTGACTATATGTAGAGAATAAGAAATTTTGCCTTAGTAGTTTGCTTATATTCTTGCTTGCTTTTTAGGATTTGTCACATCCCTTTGTAAATGATGCTTGGATGGACTTTTATAGGGAATTATTGATCATGGTTTAGATGTATTTGTGCTCGGATGACATGATGAAGGATAGGAATCAGATGAAAATGGTCATTTGGGCTCAAAATGCAATTGGACAAGAGCATTGAAAATGGGACACCCTAGGGTCTAGTACTATAGTCCAAGTATGGTGCTCTTATCCTATAGGCTTGATACTTGGGGGGATATAATTGGCCTAGGGAATAGATCTTGTTTGAGATAGAATGGTCATCTAAAAGTTTATAGATGATTGTTTATGAGTAAAAAGGTGTCTAGGAGGGTCACAAGAGCATGCAGGAAGCTCATATGGATAGGGTGTCACAAGACACACTCAAACTATCAATTTGGACATTTTATATGACTACACTAATATATCCCAGTCAATGGTAGGTAATCACTCCATAAAATATGTAATTTCACTCACATTGATATACCTCCATATTCATTGTCACCTCTGAAAAAATAAAAAAATAACACCCAATCAAATTTTGTTCCAAACATATGAAAGAAAATAAAAAACTTATCAAAAATAAAAACTAAATTAAATTGACTATTAATTTCCTATTATACTAGACATTTTCTTATTTATATATTATATGATCCACCTATAGTTATATTATATCATTTAGTCATTTATTTTTATACTATACTAGCCATACCTATATTGTATCGACCCTAGGTGCCTTCCTACTCTATCGACCACCACCTAGATATCAACCACACCATATGGTATTAATGAGACAAAAAAATTCTAATTACATTGGTTAGATTTTTAATGTATCAACCATGTTATTATTTATTTTCTACTATGTCATCCACCCCTTTTAATATTATCCATACTAATATACTTGGACTTATAACTTTATTAAAAAAGAACAATGTGGTATCGACCAAATCAGTAACATATCTTACAAAATTGCATCGGTGCTGCAATATGTTATCAGCCTAGGATACAATTTACCTCTACCTTACTACATTGGCCTAACCAATACAATATCCCAATAGTATTGATTTATTTTTTTAACCCTAATAAATTCCCATGGCCCTAAATTTTACATTCTATTAACAACACATTACTCATCACATTTTACTATACATTTTCATTCTAGTGGGATAAATTTTCTCTACATGTATTTGCATTAACACCTATATTTTATAAATATTTCATATACACTTAAAATTCAACAAATAAAACATTGAAGACACCTCCTACATGCATGTATCTAGATACTACACCTAGTTGACCTCCCACATGTCTACCCCATCATAATCTAGCCATGGTCTCTCATCATGATAAGTTTGGATAATCATATCTCTATTTAAAGAAAAATATTAAATGGAAAAATGATATATTTTTTACTATAGATAGTTAAAAATAATATAATTATTCTAAATTCCAAATTCCATAGTGAAAATAGTATATGTGTTTAGTCTTATGCACATCGTTATTGACATTTCCTAATTGGTTCTTTATATTCACACCATAGTCTTTGAAGGCACCAATGGGATATTATATTTTATCATAATTTAATATCCTTTCCCTTTGGATGATATTTAGATATATAATGAACTCATTACATTCCCATACAACTATTGAATCTATGAAATATGTAGGAGTAACTCTAAATCATGGCACTACCTTTCAAGTGATCAAGGAATTTTATCCCAAAAGTGTACAATAAGGTAATGATTCTTAGTTTGATGTGGTTTTTCCCATGGTTAAAGAATTTTTGTTTAATCAACTATCTTAATGGTTTTATCCCTTTTCAAATCATGATTAAGACTTGGGTTCAATCTACCTGGACCACTTATGAATTAATATGGATATCATCTAAAACATGATCAAGGGTTTTTTCCTTTTGCATTCTTCTAACCTCACCTATACAAGTGTGATACTAAAAAAATACACCACTTGTTACACCTTTAACTCTTTGATTGTGTTATCCCCCTTGACATAATAATTTATTATTTTAGAGCATGTTGTGATGAAGGTACCTATTGAGGTAACATACCCCCATTTCTAAAAAATGGGGCCCCTTATTTCAAATTGTGCAAACTTTTACCATAATTGAAAATTCACTTAATCAAAGTATCACTAGCATGTTTACACATTAGTTGTATTTGAATATCATCAGTACCATGATTTATTTAGCTTATTTATTCATATCTCTAGTTTAACCTTGTCTAAGTTTACTAACAGTAGATCTTATTATTTTAGGTTACATGTCTAATAGAGCTCATTTAGAATAGACAATGTCTGGGATTCATAATTTTATGGTTTTATCTCAATCTAGTCTTTTACTAGCCTTTGGTCTATCAAAAGCCAAATTTAATGCATTTTGATCATCTTAAAACCGTTGCTCAAAATACCCTAGCATAAATTCCTTTAGACCAAATTAAAATTAGGCAGGAACAAATTATCTAGGAATGCTTTAAAT
This sequence comes from Torreya grandis, assembly GCA_037957365.1. Lineage (NCBI taxonomy): Eukaryota > Viridiplantae > Streptophyta > Pinopsida > Cupressales > Taxaceae > Torreya > Torreya grandis. Next base: position 5,952,894 of record JARHVA010000132.1, read on the forward strand.
ATTCTATGGACTTAGTTTAATTTTTATACTAAGGCTTAGTTTTGTTTTTCAACATGACCAAACCTTAGTTTAAGAATTATATGTTTGGTCCCCTTTATGTCTTTATCCCCCTTGTCCCCTTTTATCTTAGATTGGTCTGAGTAACACCTGGTCCCTTTGTTATAAACTTAGACTAAAAATTTAATCTTAATGTCTTGTTCATGTTTATTAACATAAATAAGGCCTTATTATTAATACTTTATCCTAAGTTCCATATATCTATGAGTCCTAACATAAACATTGTGTTCATTTAAAATATCAATGACCCACTTTCACTCGAGTGACATGGATTGAATAGTGCATATCAAGTCAATGTTTCAATGGAGCCCAAATCAAATGTAGTGATGACATGCATCATAACCTTATTAGATAGAATAGTGAGAAACTAATGGAAACCCACCATTTAGATTGAGATCTAATAATACATGCTCACTCTGATAATGTAAATCCAACAATGTAAAAGAGACATTGACTTATCCAAAAAACTTAGACCAAATAAGGTGATACTACATGACATAAATGTGCTACCTTGATAGATATTGACAATGTAGAGTACATAAATCCCATGAGATTTCTAAGTGGCATGACCTTAGGGCTTAATGCAGATAGGATCCAATCTCTCTCAACCCCATACATCATGATCTAATGAAGTGTGTTCTTTCAAATAGGATCTAACGGCATGAAATAAAACTTGAAAACTAAAAAGGTCCCTTTTATTAAGACATAGACCTAGGCTTAAATATTATGCCATGTCTCTTATTAATCATGAGGTCACTTTTATATGTTTTAAACCTAGCTCAAGGATTTATATTAAAAAAATTTATTTACATGGAAAATTTAATCTAAGACTTTGACTTGAGCTTTGCATTTTACCAAGTCTAACTTCAATATTTTTTATTGCTTGCAAGAACCATTCCCACTTGGATTAATGGAAATAGTTTTAAAAGATCATGGTTTTACCCCTTCTATTATTTCTAAAACCAGTTGTTTGTATTGTAGGATACATGGAATCTTATTTAGGAATAAACATTCTTAGGGTTTGGTGCTTCAAAAGTTAAAATGGACATTTTATTGACATTTGGTCTAAAATTAATTGGATCCATTTTAAACCATGATTAAAACCCTATTCTAATGTTTTAACCTAGGTCCCTTTGATATAAATTCATATTTGCATAGGAACAATTATAAGTGCCATAGACTAAACCTAATTCAAACCTTAAGGTTTAAGTCATGTTTTTCAACATAACTAAACCTTAGTCTAAAATATTATGCTTGGTCCATTTATATCCCATGAATATGTGGTCCCTTTTACTATTTTCTAACTTAGCCTAAGGCCTTACCCTAAAGTTTCATCGTATTTATTTATACAATGAAACTTTAGGTTAAAACCTTATGATATGTCCTTTTATTATTCACATGATCCCCTTTTATTATGATCTAACATAGCATTAAATCTTGATACTAATGTTCATGTTCATGTTCATGTTTATTAACATAAATAAAAAACCTTAGTCTTAAGATTTTATCCTAGGACCTATGCATTTTCTTGAGCTTGACTTAAACAATTTACACCTGCACAAGATCGATGACATGAATTTGAGTGGATGATGAGGATCCAATGACCTGAGATCAAAATGGGAAACTAAAAGGGTCACTTTTATTATAATGTAGACCTAGGATAATATTATACCCTAAGTTTTTAATTGTATTTATTAATATAATGAAACCTTTAGACAAAACCTTATGCTATGCCTTTTTATTATTCATGGGTCATTTTATGTTTTTAACTTAGCTTAAAAACATTAGACTAAAGTCTATTCATATTTATTAATACAATTAAAAAAACATTAGTCTAAGGATTTGATTTATATTTCTTGAAATTACATAATTAAATTTTATGATTTCAAGAACCAATCACATTCAATCTAGTGGATTAAAATATATGGCTCATGTTCACACAAATGGAAGGATCAAATGTGTTGAGATCAATGTTGAAAATTCAATCCATGGAACCCATTTTAAAAATTTATCATTTTATCAAAAGCTGATAATACACATTCAAGCATACATATCAAGATCAATAAAGCGTAGCACATCAAAGTTTCAATGAAGCCTAGGATGAGCATGAGGCTGTCACATGTTGAAAGCATGTTAACTAATATAAATATTATAATATCAAGCTCATAAGGCTTGTGGGAGTGCCAAGTGGCACAACCTTGAGGCTCAGCATACTTTAAATCCAAAAAATCTTCTAAACATCAATGTTATGTATTAATTTGCACCTATATGATATAATGGTGTAGGATCAATGTAAATTTTCTAATGAATCTCGAAAGGCCTATAGGATTACCAAGTGACATGACTTTGGGGCCAAGTACAAATAGTGACCAATGACATTCAAATCTAGGGATCAAGATTGATGAACAATGTTGATCCATAAAAAAACATATGATGATACGAGGTAAAAACAAATTTTCAAAGAGATATGATCAATTTTTTAACATTAATGAGATAAGTGCCAAAAAAAGCCACATATATGCCATGACAATGACACATAGGTATAAAGTAATAAATATAAGGATCTTATGGGCTCATAAAGGTGAAGGTATAAATACATTATATAAATGAAAATCTAAGGCATGAAGCTCACTTAAATGCAAATAATCACCACCATTAAAGTTGTATAAAATCCCTAACATGTACAAAATCCCTAATTCAAAATTGTATTGATCAATAATTGATCCTAATAAATAGAATTATCATTGAAGTAAGTGAAATTTAATCCATAGCTGAAGAGCAGTCCACTAGTGAGAAATTTGATCTATTTCAAACCATGGTAGCCTAGAAAGGTACTTCAAGGGAAAATACAAAGCTTTATTTGACTTTAGATGCTGAGGAGAAAGTGTTTAAAGATATATAGTTTGATTTCACTACCCTAAAAATGGGAGATAATAACTCATCCAAGTTATTTTGGACCATTGAAGAGCAACTAGTCATCACAAAGGAAGAGGAAAAGAATATATCTATGAGATGGAGATAATATGACATAGTGGTTATTCAAATGAAAAACCTACACTTTGCAGTGGACAAACCTAAGGTATTGTAGTATATTTACATTCTATCTCCTATTTTTAAAGATTTAAAGATTGATAAAGGCATGCTAGCCAATTAACACACTCATAAAAGTATAGCTTATGTCTCAGTCATAGCAATTGAGAATTATTATGAGCTGCCTAGACCCTAAATAAATGTGACCACCATAAATAATTGGGTTAATTAAAATGACCTAAAGACCATCCTTACCCCATGGCTATATTATGGGAATCAAGTATTCTTAGACTTCAATGATAACATCCCAGTTAGCTAATTCAGACCTGTGATTAGGATGATTATGACCTTAATGAATAGGTTGTGTGGAAATATGAACACCACCTATGTGGATTCAATTTGGGTTACCTTAATATATTTTATGGTTTAAATGGAGCTCACCCCTCCCCTTGGTGAAGTTATTATCACCTATTTATATAGATGAATTTCCATAGTCAAGAAAAGGACTATGGGTTAGTATTACATGATGTCATACTTCTTGAATTCCTTGATCACCACCACCAAGATTCCTAACCTTAGAGAATGGTCACCTGAAGGGACATAGATAGTCTCTTAATTTTATTCAAAACTACACATATTTAAATATAGGGACTACATCTATTTCGTCTGTGACTATGTATATCTAGGCTTAATTGAGGCTATAACTGGGCATCCATTGGCAAGAGTTAGTCCTTTGGACAAGAAATCAATTGAATCCATTCATGACATATTTTTATAACTAGATTACAACATCATTATAGTTGAAGGAATCCAGGGCCAACCCCTCAAGATACCCATCCATGTCCTTAACAAGCTTGCAAAATAAGAAGTAGTTTACCAATCATTCCATGGTACAAATGGTTTATGAAAAAATTAGAGGAAAGAACTCCACAACCTCCTAATTTATATTATAAGGACCATACTCAATCAATGGGAAAATGTAGAGGTAACATCTAGACATAAGACACCTTTTAATCTACAACTATATGAACTAAGATAGTGGAATCCCTAGGGCAAGGTCAAGGGGTATCTAAAGGCTAAAGGGATAAACATGACTTATGAACACTAACCTGAATTCTATGATCCAATGTACACAAAGACCTCTTATTTCATCGAGGTCTTGACAAGATTGAATAAATTCAACATTACTCTAGAAGCTAGGATGGAAAGGGAATAGAAAAGAAGTAATGATAAATGGAAACTAGGGTATAGACAATACCATTTTCTTGGTAGAGAGTCATATAGACCTCCACAACCACAAATAGATATTTAAAATCCTAAGGTACCAATGCTAGAAGAAAGGAGACTACTGAATTTTCTTCATCTTTAGCATAGGTAATAGAACCAGAATCACAAGTTGAAGGAATTGACATAATAGCATTGGACCCTAAGAAAATAGTGGAAGATGCTCTGAAGATACTATCTAGTACCTATGAATCTAATGAAGAAGAGGATAAATATAGGGAATTAGAATAAAATAAGGAGAATTAAGTTTCATTGTATTTATTCCTTGTTACCACACCTATCCCAAAGAGAAAAGTTGAGCTAGCATTAGTTCTAATAAGATATAAGAGGCACAAGTTGACCTTAACTCACCCTTTGAGTGAGGTCAACCTTTTAATCAAAGAGAACCCTATCCAAGGTCCAATTATCCTAGAATGGTTTGTATATGGCAAGTTATAAAATGTCACTACTTTACATCATCCATGGGCTATTACTAAATTAGTCAACATCACTATCCATGATGAACTGAAGCCATGGATAGTTGATCTACAAAAGGAATAGTAATTGAGTATGTAAACTCTAGGTGAGCCAAGTGGAACTCAGATTGAAATCCCTACTCCTCAAGTAACATAATATTCAATTAGTGTTAGGTTTAACTCAACAATAGGTGGGTTATAAATAGTTACTAAAAACAAGGCCATGATAGGTGGAGAAGAGTTCACTTTGTAGAAAATGAAACCATTCATTGGACTAACTCATGTTTAATGACAAAGGCTCGGTGAAAATCCCATTTTTGAAGATAATGTGCTTGAATTAGCCCAAGATAAATCAACATAATTACAAGCTACCATCAAGGGCATGTAACAATAAAGAGAGAATCTATAGAGGCAAAAAGGAAAATTTAGAGAGCCAAGCCATATTGTTAGTTCCTAATGTTGTGATTAAGATGTTTGAGGAATATTTATATGATATATTTGACTCCTTAAAGTTAAAAATTTCTATACAAAATGTATTGGGTCAATATGCTATAAAATCCAAGGATTTATTCACTTATTAGTAGAATTTAAGGGACAAAATAAAGGAATTGATAAATATCTTGGTGAAAGATAAAAGTCCTAATTTCAAAACCATCAACCTAGCTCATTTCAACATAGTCATAGCACTACTTGTGGATAAGGTCAAAAGCTTGAACACATGGTCTAAAATTTTGGAAAAAAACCTTAGGGATGACAAGGAGCTACTAGTTAGGATAGAATATTTCCTTGAAACCATGATCATCAAACCAACTAAACTTAGCTTGACGGGCCTAATCATAGATCAATAATTTAGTCAAAAAACCACCCTAGTCATGAAAGATGTAAGGAGAAAAATCCAAGGAAAATATGGAATAGACAATAACAAGATCATGGATATGATGCTAATAGCAGAGGAACATATTGCTAGAGATAAGAGCACTAAAAAGGCCTTGGGAATAAAAACTAGGGACTTTGGAGACCTAGATGTTCAAGAAGATGAGATATTCATGAAAATTGTTGTTAATTTGAAGTTGATTTATGAACAAAACTAGAGATCAATGAATATGATACAACAATAAGGGACTTCATCAACATAAATGCCCCAAACTCAAGCTAGTTGACTTAAGATATTCTCTTCTACAAAAGCATTATAATATTTGAAAATAGAATACCCTTTTGTAAAGGCATGTGAAACTTATAATGCACATTGCCAGTAGGTCAATCCATAGGGAAAAGTCTAATGTATTCTATAACTTTGTAAAACAACTATCCTTGACACTCATACTTTTGTAATTAGACATGACTAACTGGTATATTGTCTTGGCATTCTATAAAATGAGTAATACCTTTTATAAAATAAGAGGGAGTTTATAAGCCAAAAACTTGTGTAAACTTTTGATCAATTAATTTAAGTGAGGAATTATGCAAATATTGTCCATATTCATTTGTATCATTTGATATTATGGTTTCTCTCTCATTTCCTTGTTCCTATTTCTATATTTGAATGGTTCTTATGAATTCTTAGTGTGCATATTTTAATTGTAAAGTTGTCAACTTGTGCCAATGCTAGGTTGATTAAAATTTCTTGGGTTCATTCTAATTCCTTTCATCCTATAGCATTTGGGCTAATGTTGTTTGCTTACAGGGTAAATCTTTAAAGTGAACTTAGTTCTTATTTTTAGTTTTATCATTCCTTAGATGTTTGCTTGATGTGTGACAAGATTTGAAATCACATTATTTAATGTTACACATTATTTAAGTGAATGTTTGGATAATATTTTACTCTATCATGATGTTTAGAATAAGGATCAACAACTCTTTCCTTCCCTGCCCTTCCTTTTACTCCTTTTTAACTAGATAACTCTAGCTTAATTTTCATTATAACTATTCATTTTAGATTAGTCTTTAGATTATAATTTGATCATAAATCACTAATATTAGGTCAAATTACTTCACTCCTTTAAAAAATAGCTATTTGGCCATGGTGGTTCCAAACTACCAAACTTTATAAATATTTTGAAACAATCCACTTACTTTGCTATATTCCATCGATAGATAACAAGATTATCATATCTTATAACTCATGCAATGAATTCTTTGAATTATAAAATGATAAGTGTTATTTAAACACTCTAAGTACCTATGATACACATTAACGCATCAATAGGTAGAGATTTTATGGTGTTAAAAGGAGGGCCACGTTAGATATTTGTAAATTAAAAGTATATTTGCTCATTTTTGTGAATTGTGTTTAAATATTGGTGTGACCTTTGCATAATTGTGTCATTCTTTATCCAATTATGTAAACATAATTTATCTTTATATTATTTGATTTATCTTTGGGCTTCCTTTAGATAAATATATATGCTCTTTGAAGGTATATGCTTAATTATGGTAAAGATGGCTTAAGCTTTGTCAATTTAATAGGTTTGGTGTTAGTAATAGTTGTTTTGATCAAAGATTCATATATCCTTAGATAATTTGAGTTTATTTTAGATTAAATGTGTAAATATCAATCATACTTACGTATTTGGATACATCTTTGAGATAACTTAGTTAAATATCATTATCCTTTATCATCCTTTATATAAATATTTCAAAAAATTGCTTAATGTGCAAGTCTTATCATTGTTTCCTAAAAATATAAGACTAACACATCATATTTCAAATAAGATTTAAATCCCAAAAGATATAATTACCAATAATTAGGATAAGTTCATGTTTAAATACTAAAGAACATCTTACTTAATTTAAAATCCATATGAGAACTAGGCAAGACAAAGGTAAGCACAAGCTTTCAAATTTTTTGCCAACTTCACCAATTCTAAGTGCTCATGTGTTTGATCCCTATCAAGGTATGGCATGGATAGGTGGTTATTAAATCAATGTGTTAGGTGTGGTACATGACCTTCCTTTCAATCCTAATTTTTTTTTCCAACATTTAGTCCTAATGGCATTATAACAACTGAGGAACATATTAAATCATTCAAAGATGCTTTGAGATTGTTAAATATCACTCATGAATATGTAGCATGTAGACTATTTACTTTCAATTTTAAATATGTTGCATATGAATGGTTTATAAATCTCCCTAAAAATTACATTACTAGTTGGGTTTATTTTAACAATGTCTTCATTGACCAGTTTGGTAAAATTATTAGTCCTTGTGTCTTGTACCAACAATTCACCATAGTGAAAAGGGATGAAAATTAACCCATAAGATATTTTAGTGCTAGGTTTCAAAAATTGTTTAGTAGGACCATATATCCTTATAGACCTAATCAAGATTTAGCCTTAGAAATATATAAAGACGCCTTAGATCCTATGAATTCTATATTTATAAAGAGATTTGTTAGGCCCATGAACACATTAGCTTTAGCCTATAATGAGGCTATGATTATTAATGACCAGATGTAACCCCAAGAAATATTGGTATACTCCATTCCTAATGCCAATCCACATTTTTCCATTCTAAATTTTATTCCCAATGCTAACCAAAATGGGCCTATCTTGAACCAACTTCCAGTCATGAACCAACTACCTTTGAGACATGCTCATCCTACTCAAAACCTAGGATTCTTAAAATTTTTTTCTCATGGATCTAATCCATCGGATAAAAAATATTTAATGCCTATAACTAATTCTAGTACTTAGGTTCATAATTCTAAGGCCCCAAAGAATCAGAGTGACTCTATCCTCAATATGGTTCAAAATCTTAGCATGGATTTCCTTCAGTTTGAAAAGAAAGTAAGCAATATTAGAGAGATATCTAGTAGGAATTACTCTTTCAAAGGTTTAATAAGATCACTAATATATTGTATAATGATAACTACCACAATAAAAAGAATAATGAGCCATCTATTAGCAAAAATGTGCCTGATATAATCTTATTGACATTTCTTTACCTCGCTATTGTAGATTTTATTATACTTATAAATATGTGGAAATAGATTGTGTTGAATTTTTTAAGTCATTTAAATACCTCCAATAAGAATTAGATACTTTTAAAGTTATCCCTAATAAGGATTGTGATGCAAGTATATTTGATTCCATAAGGTCATCTACGTATGTTGATTCAACTCTCATTTTAAAGACATTTGAGTTCCCTTTTCAAGAGGAAAATGAGTTTTTCTTTTACTACCAATTGAGGCATGTTTGCCTACAAAATAATTCCATTTGGGCTGATAAATGTATGTAAAACCTTCCAACAGGCTATGGATCATGATTTAAAAGGTCTTATAGGTAAATGCATTATTATATACATGGATGATCTGAATATATTTTCTAAGAATAGGGAGGATCATATTATCCACATAAAACAAGTATTTGAAAGATGAAAAAGCTATGGGATTTATCTCAACCCAAAGAAAAGAATTTCCTATGTTATTGAGGGAAAAATATTAGGACATGTTATCACTAATGAGGGAATCTCTATAGACCCTAAATGAGTAAATGCAATATCTAATATAGAGCCTCATAATAAAAGGAAGGAATTGAAGTCATTCTTTGGTAAAATAATTTTTTAATAAAGTTTATTTATAGTTTTATAGAAATAATGAAACATTTAAATGACATGATAAATAAAGAGGATAATATCACTTGTAATGAATAAAAAAATAAGTCTTTAAAATATATAAAATAGGCCAGTGGACAAACCCCAGTCTTGATAAGTATAGACTTTGCCAAAGATTTTTGTCTTTAATCCTTTACTTAAGATCATATAATAGATGTAGTATTAACAAAAAAAAAATGGATGGATGTGATCATCCAATAGCTTTTATGATCACTAACCATAAAAATTCTGAGTTAAACTACTCTTTAATTGATAAGAAAACATGTCCTTTGGTTAAGGTAGTAAAAACATTTAGACATTATATCCTTCGGAATAAGTTTCATGACATTGTACCAAACCTTACCACCAATATCATGCTAAGTTAGAGTGAACTTGGACAAAGGAGAGGTAATTCGATGTCTATACTTCAAGAGTATGACTTCAAGATGAAGACTGCCAAGTTAGTAATGTGTCAGGGTTTGATTCAATTGATTCAAGTAAATAACAAAAGAGAGATCTAAGGCTCAAGGTAGCTCACTTTATAATCAAATATGGATTGTTTTACAATAAAAAATTTCAAGGTATTTACTTGAGATGTGTCTCTAAGGAAGAAGCAACTAAGATCATGAGTACTTTTCATGAAAAAGTGGGAAGTGGACATCCATCTAGAAGGAGTACAACACACAAAAGAGTTGGTTACTATTGGCTTACAATATTCAAGGATGCTCATAATAATGTGAGATAATGACACTCATGTTCATGTTAGGTCTTCAATACCAAAGATCCTAAGGTAACCATGCCACTAAGACCAATAATGGTTGATAAATCCTTTTCCCAATGGGGGATGGATTTTGTAGGGGTCATAGAACCTAATTCCTCTAATGGTCACAAGTATAATCTAACTACTACCAACTACTAAACTAGATGTACTAAGGTAGTGTCAACTAAATAGTGCAAGATCGAAGAGGTGATCAATTTTTTAGAAGAAAACATATGCACTAGGTTTGGAACACCCATATCTTTGCTCTGTGATAATGGATCTAATTTTATATCCATAGAGATGATAAATGGGCATATGATAAAAACACCATTATCAAGTTCTCCTTAAACCATTACCCTCAAGTAATTGGAGTATAGGAATCAACAAATAAGAACTTGATGAAGGAAATAAATAAGTTTGTAGTAGATAAACCTATGACATGGCACAAGCTTCTAAAATATTCCCTTTGGGCAAATAGAATGAGAATCAAATAAGCCCTCAAAGCATCACACTTATTATTGGTATATGGCCAAGAGCCCATATTCTCCGTCACCCTCAAGCTACCAATGTATAGGTTCGTGTTAGAATATGAAGGAAGACCAATAATTTTCAAATTCAATGTTGTTAGACATCATATAAATGTATAATGCAAGAAAAGTGGATTTTACCAATTTTAGCAAACCCTAGACCATAGTCAAGAGGTGGTTTGGTAAATGATCAAAAATAAAGGTTTTTAGGTAATATGACTTAGTTATTATTTGGGATAAGGCATTTGAGCCTAAAATTACATATGGGAAGTTCACACCTCTATGGATAGGCCCCTACCAAATATCCAATATACTTGGAGGCAAAACCTTCAAGCTGAAAGACCTACAAGGAGCATATTTCACATTTGCCACCAATTATAAATACCTCAAACACTACTTCTCTACTTCCCACCTAGGGTCTTCATGGAATGACTGTAAGACTAGTTAGAATTAGTATAGGTAGGCTAGATTAGTTTCCTTATATTCTTTCCTTCTTGTCCCTTGTTTGTATATATTTTTCACTTGTCCTTTCCTTTCTTCTTTGTTTCTTTATATGTGTGTGTTATTTCTTTTCTATATTCCTTACTTGTAATAAGTCCTTTTTGACAACCCTCATCTCTTAGTTCACATAGTTACTCAAAAAATCCATAGTTAAAAAATGAAGGTATAAATGTTAAGCATATGCTGACCATAGATTTAAAATATGATCTTAATGTTATAATTTAGAGAATCTAGTTAGGAATAATGGATAGGTTGGATGACTCATAAGGGTTTAAACATTTTTTCTATTTAATCCTAGTTTTAAGAAGGATTGCATATATGGGATGAAAGATTGAATTATTAGGACACAGTCATGCTTGCACTTAACAAATATCTTTGCCTATGACAAAGGCCCCAACTATATGAGATTGTTTGAAGATCAAACATTTTACCAAATCCCTAAACATAGCTAACCTAGTTCCCAAAATTTTCTAGAAAGCAAAAATGATCTAAAAAAATACAAAAATAAGAGTTTATTACAAAATCAAAAGCTTTCCAAGAAAAGGTGATTTTGGTAATCTCCATCAAAGCTATGGATGCCCATATGGCAATGGAGAAATTCCTTGAGTGGAGATAAAGGCATTTCTATCAAGGATATGGATGCTCGATTAGTAGTAGAGCAATGCGCAAGCCTTCCCTAAGCTAAGCATGGTTCTCAATCGACATCTAAATATGCTTTAAGTCAATGTTAATGGTCAAAGTCATGAAATCTAGAAGTTGTTCCCCAAATCCCATGGAAAATAGTAAGTGGAATCAAATCACACACACATCATAGCTAGGTTTTGATGTTTGATCATAATTCTATAGGTGCAAAACATGTTTTATCCATTAACTGATCTTGATAATGGTATTAAAATAGGTAATCTAGTTATTTGTCTAAACCAAAGTCTCTAGATTACCTATTTCACTTATTAACAATATGTGTCAAATTGTTTAAATTTGTATCTTAAAATTGAAAATTCACATATTCAGAGTGTCATTAGCATGTTTTCACATTAGTTGTATTTGAAGATCATCTATACCATGATCTAGTTGGCTTATTTATTGATGGATTTGGTTTAACCTTGTATAAGTTTGATAATAGTGGAACTTCTTATTTCAAGTTATAGGTCTAATGGATTTCATTTGGAATAGATAATGTTTGGGGTTCATAATTTTATTATTTTATCTCAATCTGATATTTTATTAGCATTTGGTCTATCAAAAGCCAAATTAAATGCATTTTGATTTTCCTAAAACCCTTACTCAAAATACCCTAGCATAGGTTCCTTTAGACCAAATTCATTAGGTAGGAACAAATTATGTGGGAATACTTTAAATATGTTATGCATTTAGTTTAATATTTATACTAAGGCTTAGTCATTTGTTTCAATATGACCAAACCTTAGTTTAAGAATTATTTGATTGGTTCCATTTATGTCTTGAGCCCCCTTGTCTCCTTTTATCTTATCTTGGTCTGACTAATACCTAGTCCCTTTATTATAACCTTAGAGTAAAATTTTAATCCTAAAGTCTTGTTGGTCTTTATTAGTATAATTAAGGCCTTAGTATTAAGACTTTATCTTAAGTTCCATTTATATTCGAGTCTTAAATTAAACATTATGTTCATTTATGGGATCAATGACCCATGTTTTCTCAGGTGATATGGATTAAACAATGCTTATCAAGTCAAGGATTCAATAGAACCCAAAGCAAATGTTGTGATTTCATGCATCATAACCATGCTAGACATAACAGTGAGGAATCAAGGGTAGCCCACCCCTCAAATTGAGATTTGATAATATGCATTCACCTGGATAAAGTAAATCTAATAGTGTGAGAGAGAAATTGACTTTTCAAAATAAAATCAGACCAAATAAGGTGATACTACATGGTGAAATTATGCTATCCTAATAGAGATTGACAATATAGATTACAAAAATCTCACAAGATTTCCAAGTGGCATGACCTCATGGCTTAATGTAGATAGGAGCTAATATTTCTCAACCCCAAAAATCATGATCTAATAAAGTGTGTTTGTTAAAATAGTATCTAATTATGCAAAATCAAATTACATATATATATATATATATATATATATATATATACATATATATATATTTATATGTATGTATGTATGTATGTATATATATATATATGTATATGTATATGTATATATATATATATGTATATATATATATATATATATATGTATATATATATACATATATATATACATATATATATACATATACACACATATATATATATACATATATATATATATATATACATACATACATACATACATATATATATATATGTCTCTTATTAGTCATGACATCACTTTTATAAGTTTTAAACCTAACTCAAGACTTTAGATTAAAAGGTTTTATTTGCATGGAGACTTTAATCTTATAATTTGACTTAAACTTCTCATCTTCCCAATCCTAACTTCAATATTTCCTATTGTTTGTAAGAACCAATCTCTCTTAGATTAAAGGACATAGTTTCAAAGGATCATGGTTTTACCCCTTCCAATTTTGTTAAAACTAGTTGCTTATGTTGTAAGATCAATGGAATCTCATTTAGGAATAAACATGTTTAGTGTTTTCTAATTTAAATGTTAAAATATAACTTTTATTATATTTTGGTCTAAAATTAATTGGATCCATTTTAAACCATGATTAAAAACCTAGCCTAAATTTTTGACCTAGGTTGCTTTGATTTAAATTCATATTCATGTGGGAATAATTATAAGTTCCATAGACTTAGCCTAATTTAAAACTTAATTTTTAAGTCATGTTTTTCGACATGACCAAACCTTAATGTAAAATATTTTTCTCGATCTCTTTATATCCCATGAACATGTGGTCCCTTTTACTATGTTCTAACTTAGCCTAAGGTCTTACCCTAAAGTTTCATCATATTTATTTATATAATGAAACCTTAGGTTAAAACCTTATGCTAGGTCATTTTATTATTCATATGGTTCCCTTTTATTATGTTCTAACATAGCATAAAATATTGATCCTAAGGTTCATATTTGTGTTTATTAACATTACTAAAAGACCTTAGTCTTAAGATTTTATCCTAAAACCTATGCAATTTCCCATGCCTGACTTAAATAGTTTTCACCTTCATAGGATTAATGGCACTCATTTGAGTGGATGACAAGGATCCAATATCATGAGACAAAAATGGGAAACTAAATTGGTCCCTTTTATTATAACATAGACCTAGCATAAGATTTTACCCTATGGTTTTAATTGTATTTATTAATAAAATGAAACCTTAGGATAAAACCTTATGTTATGCCTTTTATTATTCATGGGTCCTTTTATTTTTTTAACTTAGCTTAAAACCTTAGACTAAAGTTTATTTATATTTTTTAATACAATTAAAAAAATAATATAAGGGTTTAATTTATATTTCTTGGGCTTACATAATTAAATTATATGGTTATAGGAACCATTCACATTTGACCCAATGGATCATAATCTATAGCTCATATTCATGTAAATGGAAGGATCAAACAAAGTGAGATCGGTGTTGAAAATTCAAGACATAGACCCTAGTTTAAACATTGAGAACTTTACCTAAGATCGATAGTATGCATTCAAGTGTACATATCAAGATCAACTAAGTGTACTAGGTCAAAGTTTTAATGAAGCCCAAGATGAATGCAAGGCCATCACATGGAAAAAGAAAACTAACTTGTAGAACTGATAGAATACAAAGCTTAGAAGGCCCTTAGGATTACCAAGTGGCACAACTTTAGGGCTCAGTACACTTTAAAGCCCAAACATATTCTAAAGATCAATTATATGCATTGATTTTCACCCATAAGATCTAATGGTGTGAAATAAATGTAGACTTTTCAATGAAGCTCAGAAGGCCCATAGGACTACCAAGTGGCATGATCTCAATTCCAAGTAAAAATAGAAACTAATGGTGTTTAACCCTTGAGATCAAGATTGATGAATAGTGTTGATCTATGAAAAATAATCTGACTGTGTGACATAAAATCATATGTTTAAAGGGCAATAATGAATTTTTTAATGTTAACAAACTAAGTACTACAAAAATACCACATAGATGCCATGGTGATGCCACATAGGTATAAAGTGACAAATCTAAAGATCTCATGGGATCAAAAAGGTGAAGGTATAAATACATGATATGAAAGAAAATCTAAGGCACGAAGCTCACTAAAGTGAAAATATGCACCACCATTAAAGCTATATAAAAGCCATAACATGTACAAAATCCCTAATTTGGCCATATATTAATCACAAATCAAGCCCAAGAAAGTGAATTGTCATCAAATAAAGTGTAATTTAATCTAGAGTTGAAGAGCAGTCTACTAATGAGAAATTTGATCTATTTCAAACCATGGTAGCCCAAATAGTCACTTTAAGGTAAAATATAGATATTTATTTGACTTTAGATGCTTAGGGGAGAGTATTCAAGGATAAAAAATTTGGTGCCACTACCCTAAACATGAGAAACAATAATTGGTCCAAGCTATTATAGACCATAGAAGAGAAACCAGTCATCACAAAGGAAGAGGAAAATAACCGATTTATGAGAAGGAGATATTATGACATAATGGCTATTCAAATGACTAGCCTATACTCTATAGTGGATAAGCCTTAATTACTATATTATATTGATGTTTTATCTCCTATTTTTAAATATTTCAAGATTGATAAAGTCATGTTAGTTAATGAGCACACTCACAAAGTATAGCTTATGTATCAATCATAGCTATTGAGAATTATTACAAGCTACCTAATCCCTAAATAAACATGACCACTATAAATAATTAGGCTAAGTGAAATTACCTAAAGTCCATCCTTACCTTGTGTCTATATTCTAGGAATCAAGTATTCTCATACTTCAATGGCAATATCCCAAAAAGCCAATTCAGACCTAGGATTGAGATGATTATGACCTTGATGAATAGGTTGTGTGGAAATCTGATCACCACCTATGTGGATTCAATCTAGGTGCCCTTAATATATTTTATAGTTGAAAGGGAGCTCACCCCTCCCCTTGGTGAAGATATTAACACCTATTTATGTAGATAGATTTCCATAGTCAAGAGAAGGACTATAGGCCAGTATTACATGATGTCATACTTCTTGAATGCCTTACTCACCACCACCAAGATCCCCAACCTTAGAGAATAATCACCTGAAGGGACATAAATGGTCTCTTAATTTTATTCAAAATTATACATTTTTAAATACAAGGACAACATCCATTTCATCTATGATTGTGTTTATCTAACATTAACCAAGGCCATAACTAGGCATCTAATGGCAAGAGTTGGTCAGGAAATCAATTGAATCCATTGGTGGCATATGTTTATATCTATATTGTACCATCATCTTAGTTGAAAGAATCAAGGGCTAACCCCTAAAGATACCCATCCATGTCCCCAACAAGCTTATAGAACAAGAGGTATCTTACCAATTATTCTATGGTATAGATGGTCTATACAGAGCCAAGAGGAAAGGAATCCTCCATAACCTCCTAATTATTATTGGAAGGACCATATTCAAACAATGGGAAAATATAGAGGCAACATCTAGTCATAAGACCTATTTTAGTCTACAACTAGATGAACTAATATGGTGGGATCCCTAGGGCAATCTCAAGGGCCATTTAAAGGCCAAAATGATAAACATGACTTAAGAACACCATCTCAAAGACTATGACTCAATGTACACAAATTCCTCTTATTTCATTGAGTTCTTGACAATATTAAATAAATTCAAACGTTACTCCTGAAGCTATGATGGAAAGGGAATAGAAAGGAAGTGATGACAAGTGGCAACTGGGGTCTTGACAATACCATTTTTTTAGTAGAGAGTCATCTAGACCTCCTCAACCACAAACAGTGACTAAAACCCTAAGGCACCAAGGCCATAATAAAGATCTAGTGAAGTTGCTTCAACTTCATCTTCATCTTAGGTAGCAAGACAAAAATAATTGGTTGAAGGAATTGGAATAATAGCATTAAACCTTGAGGAGATAGTGGAAAAAGTTTTAAAAATACTAGCTAGTGCCTTTGAATCTGATGAAGATGTTGGAATAGAACTATCTACTAAGAGGGGGGGGTGAATTAGTAGATCAACTAAAATCAGTCCTTAAAATAATTTTTAAAACAAATTAAAAATCATATTCATATTAAATAAAATGTGTAGAGATCACACACACACACACACACACACACACACACACACACACACACACACACACACACACACACACACACACACACACACACACACACACACACACACACACACACACACACACACATGACACTATATGTATACATGGACCCATTGGGAAAAAACCATAGTGAGAATAGATACTAGAATCTACTATTCTAATCCAATATCAAAGTTAAAGCCTTATTGGTAAACCTCACTAGTTATAATGTTTAAGGACACCAATCCTAAGGAGATACCAATCCCCTAATTTAAGAGCACCAACTCTAAGGAATCACCCACTCCCTAATCTAAGAACCCACTTAGCTTATTTGATGGCACCAACCTATCAGACTCTTCTATGGAGATACAACCTTAATTTGAAAACTAGATTCATACATGAATCCAAATCTCTATTTTTTATTATAGGTTTAATCTATAATTGATCATACTCTACACATTATTTTTGTCTTTCTTCCTCTTTATTCCTATAGTCCTATGTCTATATGTTTCTCTATTTCACACTTCATTGGATTCACAAACCACTCTACTCTTATTTGTACCCTCTAGTTCTATGTCTTTATGATTTTCTATTTAACACACTTCATTAAATTTTGCTCTTTGCCTTTATCTATATTTGATTTGGCTTAATATGAAAAACAATTCTTCACACCTTATATTCTTTATCCTATATATCATATATATAAACAAATGATCTAGGGTTCTATATCTTCTATGTGTTCACACTCAAACTGTAATACATCTTGCCAATTCTAGACTCTAGGTCATTATAAATTGGACTATAAGTTTCCCATATCTCAATTCTATACATCACACCATAATTTCAGTTATATTTACTATATATAGCATTTTTTAGACTTAAGTATTGATGTATAAGATATTTAATTTAGGTATGATCAGATAGATTGATTAATCTTGTTATTTGTGTTGAGATATAGAGCTTATACACAAGTTCTTGCATGTTCCTAAAACTAACTATTTGTCTAAGGACGAATTTAAATGTCAATCATTGATATTACCTCTGGCACTATGATTTGAAGGCCCATACTCAAATTACTCAACTTTAAAATATGTCTATTTGACTACCTTCTGACAGGCTCATGCTATCCATTAGATCTCTGCATACGTTTGAACTTTAGTTTTTTCATCTTTAAAACACACCCATCGATCATTTTGATATAATATTTTTCATGTCATTTGATCTTCAAATATGCATGCTATTTATCTCTATTGAGATATTAAATGTTGATCTCTTTATCCCATCTCACTGCTTCCTATATCTTTGGATCACTTTCAATCTATCTATCTTTTTAAACATGTTTAATTTTTAATTCACCACTATGTTAATAAACATCGATCACTTTATTCCATCTAAGTCAACTCACTCCATTAGATCTCATTTATATGATCATCCACTCACCATAAGATATTTTAATAGGCTTGATCATTAACTCTGATAGTCTTACGATCATTGGGTTTTTATCTGATAAACTCTATGAATGTGACACTTGTCACTTGCATGCTCACTCAGAGCTCTTTTTGACATTTTGAATTCATTATTCTCTATTGGATCTCTAATATATAATTAAGTGTTATCCATTGATCAAATAGGGACATAATATAAATTCTAAGACTTAGGAAATATTAAGTCCTTTTCTCATTACTCGAGCTGATAATTACTAGGTCAAGGGGTTAGTTTCACAATGATGACAAAGGCTTAAGTTATAACTTAAGCTACTAGGTCTTGGCTATACCCAGTCACCATCAAAATATAAATTTCCTATTGATGCCATAACTTAAACCCTTAGGGTTTTACTGAGAAACCCTATCTAGTTTGAGAGTAAAAATAAATCACTTTTGAGATAATTCTTTGTCAATTGAACTTGTAGATCATATCTCGAGAATGCTCATGAAAAACTAATAATATATTTACCATCTATTTTTGTTTTCAAAATTCCATAGATTAGCTTTGTAAAATCATGAAAAATTTGCATGACCTTATGTAGATTTTGTCTATAGAGATCATTCATTTTGTCTGGAAGGCTAACTTTACACCTGCATAAATATTGTTGCACTTAGTTGCATGACCTAAAAGTTAGCACATAAGATCCTCTTACATATGGGATTCCATCCATATATCCATTTTATATTGAATCCTTCATACATGCAAGATATGACATCATAAAAATGCCTTCTCAACTTTTTCTTACAACTTGTAATTCAACAAGTGTGGGAAAACACTATCAAAATGCCTGGAAACCCAACTTTGCTCATGCACATATTTTGTTAGACTACATCACATGAACTAATATTTAGGACATATAAACTAAGAAAAATAAATAAACAAACCCATCTCTTCATTTTATCCTAACATATCCATGTGTGTTAATGTTGACCTCATCAACATATTTACATAGTTCTATTTATACATTTTACAAATTTGGCTTAATGAATTCTATCTAAGTAGCTAACTTTGTATCCCTATATCTTTAACTGCACTTCATCTCATGGCTTCAAATTTGACACAATAACTACAGACTAATGTGATGGTAACCATATGACCAAATCCCCCAAAATCATCCACACATGGAAATGGTGATGTAAGTAATTTCCTACTCATATTTTCTTATATAGGCCCAAAATGTCTACATGAGTAATATGAGGAACTAGATGAATTCCAATCATGCACATAAGTACTCCACTCATCTCTGACCTCTAATAGGATGACTTGCATAATTTCAAATCACCATACTTAGTTTTAAGCATCAATAACATCCATGATCTCCATTTTGACATCAATGACATGCTCATAATTTCCCTTTTGACATTAATGAAAATCAAATTTCCAACAAAATAAAAGGCTTGAACTAGGGAAGTAGAAGAAAAGAAGGGGAAGGAAGTTGCTTTAGATTTAGTCCTTGTTAACACACCTACCCTAAAGAGAAAATTTGAGCTAGCATTGGTTTCAGTAGGAAAGAAGAAGCCCAAGTTCACCTTCAATCACCATTTGAGTGAGGTCAACCTTTTTAGTGAGGAGAACCATATCCAAGGTCCAATCATCCCATAATGGTTTGCATATGGAAAGTTGTTGAAGGTTCCTACTTTGAATAATTCATGGGCCATTACTAAATTAGTCAACATCATTATCTATGATGAACTCAAGCAATAAATAGTTTCCCTATAGAAGGAATAATAATAAAGGATGTCAACTCTAGGGGAACCAAGTGGAACTCAAATTGAAACCCCTACTCCTTAAGTAGCACAATCTTTAGTTAGTGTTAGTTTTGACCTAACAATATCTAGGTTATAAAGAGTTACTAAAAACAAGGCCATGATAGGTGGAGAAGAGTTCACTTTTAAAAATTTGGAAAAATTCATTGGAATAACTTATTTTAAAGGATAAAGATTAGGTGAAATCCCATCTTTAAGGAGAATGTGCTTGAATTGGCCCAAGATCAATCAGCACAATTACAAGCTATCATAAAAGGAATACAAAAACAAAGAGAGAATCTACATAGGCAAAAGGAAAATTTAGAGAGATAATCCATATTTTTATTTCATGATGTTATGATTAAGATGTTTGAGGCATATTTATATGATATGTTTAACTCCTTCAAATAAACAAGGTCTAGACAAAATGTATTGGGTCAACAGGCTATAACAGCCAAGGACTTAATCACTTATTGGTAGAATTCAATGGAAAAAATAAAGGAATCAATCAACATCTTGGTGGAAGATCAAATTCCTAGTTTCAAAACCATTAGCCTAGCTCATTTAAACATAGTCATAGGACTACTTGTGGACAAGTTCATGAGCTTGAACACATGGTCTAAAAATTTGAAAAGACTCCTTAGGGATTGACAAGGAGCTGTTAGATAAGATGGAACATTTTTTGGAACCATGATCATCAAACCAACTACACTTAGCTCCATGGGCCTCATCATATATTAATAATTCAGTCATAGAACCACCTTAGTAATGCATGAAGTAAGGAGAAAAAGCTATGGTAAATCTAGAATAGATAATAACAATATCATGGATATGATCCTAAGAGTAGAGGAAAATATTATTGAATCTAATAGCATTAAAGAAGCCTTGGAAAGAAATAATAGGGACTTTAGAGACCTGGCTGATTAGGAGGATGAGCTCTTCATGGAACGTATTGTTAATTTGAATCTTATTGATGAACAACACCAAAGAGCAATGAATATGATATAATAAAAATAGAGGAGTTCATTAGCATAAAGGCCCTAAAATCAAGCATTGACTTAAGATATTATATTCTACAAAAGAATTTTAACATTTAAAAATAGAATATCTTTTCTTAAAGTCATGTGCAACTTATACATCACATTTCCTATAGGTCAATCCATAAGAAAAAGTCTAGTGTATTCTGGAATGTTGTAAAAGGATAATTGTCCTTGACACCCATACTTTTATGATTGGACATGACTAACTAGTATGCTGCCTTGACATTCTATAAAAGGAGTATTACCATTTTTAAAAGAAGAGGGAGTTTTTGAGACAAAAACTTGTGTAAAATTTTGAGTAATTAATGCAAGTGAGGAATTCTACAAATATTATCCATATTCATTTGTGTCACTTGATATTATGGTTTCTCTCTCATTTTCTTATTCCTATATCAAGATTTGAATGGTTCTTATGAAATCTTAGTGTGCATATTTTAATTTTAGAGTTGTCAACTTGTGCCAATGCTAGGTTGATTGAAAGTTCTTGGGTTCATTTCCTTTATTTTACTCCTCTAACATTTGGGCTAATGTTGTTTGCTTATAGGATAAACCTTTAAAGTTAACTTAGTTCTTATTTGTAATTTTTGCATTACTTAGATGTTTTCCTGATGTGTGATAAGATTTAAACTCATTTTATTTCATGTTACACATTTGTTAAGTGCATGTTTGGATGATATTTGACTCTGTCATGATGTTTGGAATAAAGATTAGCAACAATTCTTTCCTGCCCTACCCTTTTTTTTGCTCCCTTTTAACTAGATCACTCTAGCTTAATTTTCATTGTAAATATTAATTTTAGATTAGAATTTAATAATAATTCACTAATATTATCTTAGATTACTTCACTCCTTAAAAATATAGCTAGTTGGCCATGCTGACTACCAACCATTAAAATTTATAAATATTATGAAATAGTCCACTTGATTTGTCTCTATTCCATCAATAGATAACATGATTATCCCAACCTATAATTTATGCATTGAATTCTTTGAATTCTAAAATGAGAAGTGTTTATTAAACACTCTAAGCACCTATGATACAAATTAAGGCATCAAAAATACCCATCTAGGTGGAGTTTCTAGTGTTACCCCTACCTTAATTAGACTTTATCAATAAAATTGTGGCCATTATTGACTATGTCATTTCCATGAGCTAGCAATATTTTATCCCACTGACCCTCAAAAGTGATTTCATGTTTAATTTACTTATTAAAGGATCTCAAATATTTTTTTGAGATTCAATTGGGTGATAGATAATAATCTTAGAGAGTTTTATATATTAATTTTCCAAACACTTCTATTTTCAAGTGATATACCATAAGATTAACGATTGTCCTTTGTATCTCTTCATAATAGGCCAATTTTTAAACTTGCATCTAATATCCCCAAATGTTTTAAAGAAGTATGGAAAATTTCTTTAGGATAAATTAATAATCATAATAAAGGGACTACTCATCATGAACCCATGAACAACAACAAGCCATATTCCATCTCTATGCCTATGGCTCAACCTGTAAGTGAGTTTCCTAGAAACACTCAACCAACTAAGGATCATTTGCATGTGTAGGTGGAATTATCAAAACAATGTCTCCAAAACACTCCTTTTATATTTAATTTATTATCTAAATATTAATTTTATTCATAATATGCATCTAAATTCATCCACCTCTCTCCTATTTATGCTTAGGCAAGAACTTACGTAGTCCTTCCTAGGGTTCTCTACCTCACTCTTGTAGTATTTATCATCATTATTATGACAAGGAGGTGTATTATGTGGTAAAATTTTCCAAATGCTTTTAAATCCCTTTTTTTAACATGGAAAAAATTCTTAAAATAATCTATATGAATCCCTTCAAGGGCTTGATGTTGAGGATATGTCTCTTGACCTATGATATATGAATTATTCTTCATGAAATATTTGTGGTATCATAGACCAAGATCATAATATGTGGTGAGATATTTTATAATAATTTTTTTTGACATGAAAATTATCTACCTTAAAAAAATTAAGGTGGTAGGTTTCCTTCTTTCCACTATCAACAAAGTTATATAGTTTGACATTACAGTTATGAATATCAATCATGATTGAAGTCATAGGGGACTTATGACCTTTATTACCCAAAAGTGGATATCATATTTAGTGTCTTCCATAAATGACCATTCAAATAATATCATTTTGGACCTTTTCAATATTGATAATCATTATTTTGGCATAAATAATGTTTATGATTCTATGATGTGCATGAAAGGATGGATTTATTAGAATGAAATTCTAACTCACTACCTAATACCCAAAAGGAAATTTTTGATGACTTTAATATGATGGAATATAATAATCACAAGGTCATATATATACCCATATGATTGATATATAATAAAATAAAATCATGGATTTTATGAGAAATAAATTTGGGTTTGATGACCCTAAAATCAATCCTCATCCCATGTCTAAAATTTGGTGCACCTAGACCAATATTCGAAGTGGTGCCAATCATCTACCAAAATGGATTGATCAAGTTATGTTTTATATGTAGAAATATTTATATTTTGATAGTTAATTTTACCTCTTAGTGAATTTGTGATATATTTATTTATTTTTGACCACTCAATGATCCAATTCTGCATTATATCACAATTCAAAAATCCCAAAATTCAAAACACCTAGTTTTGTCTAAATAGAGATTTAATGGACCATGGTACAAATATGGCCCTAATCAAATGGGTTTTGAACATTACTCCATAAAATAATAAATAGATAGGATGTATCTAATGGTAGGTGCATGTTCTCAATCAAACATCTATATCTATTCATATTTGTGGTTGTTAGCTAGCCAAGATTCAACATTGATCCTACTCTGCCACCTCTTTAAAGCTGAGCCATGAGGTGGAATAAATTAAGAATCAAATATCTAATGACACTTTTAAATTATAGGTGGCCATATTGAGGTAAATATACAAATTTCAAACATGTACAATGCATGTCGAGATTTTCTCTATTATCTCTTACACTGGATCAAAGTGGAGCATAGAGTGTTTAAAGAATTATTTCATATGATTAAGTACAATTCCTCAACCCATAAGATAAATGATATCTAGGAATGTTTCCATCACTATAATAAAATTATTGATAAGGTATAAATATTATATAATAAATACCAATAAGTGTTCACATCTCAAGCTCCCTATATAGAGAAAAAACAAGATTTTTATCAATGTCTATCGGTCATGCTAACTAAAGTCACTTCCACTACAAGGGTTTCTTATGATAGAAAAATCTTAATTGAGGAATTATATGAAGTGTTTATGCAAATTTATAATGAACAATCACCTACCTATTATATTTTCTCTTTCAAATTTTATAAAATGATGTGGGATACTATCAAGGTAGACCTTTTCTAGGTCTACCTTGAGGCCTTCCACTATCAATCCTTGGGTCCAAGAATCAATAAAGGTCACATATAGTTTATTTTAAAATATGTACACCCTACATTTATTTTTAATTTGAGACCTATCACTATGATAAATGTATCCTAAAAAAATTTCATCAAGGATTTATCACTTCATCTTCACCATCTCCTCCCTGTGATTATTCAACCCGAGTAGATAGGGTTCATACATAGCTACCACACCTTGGACACTATTATTATTATGTGGGAATAAATGGAATGGGATAAAAATTAAAAATATTTTAAATGTTAATTAATATTTAATTTAAAAAAATATTATGGCCACATATAATGACCATTTATCTTGGCAATGCCATAAGCCCTAGATTTTGGTTTCACCTTTTTACAATCAATATATATGCTCTATGTTGATGTTTATACTTTCATCTCCATTAATGTAGTTATAAAAAATACATTTAGAATTTCTATATTTATTATGTAAGGTTTCCCCCTTGTTCCATCTCTCTATGTACACACTACTAATGGGTTTGACTATCTCCTTGTTAATGCCCAATCTAAAGGCATTGTTCATAAAATATTATTGCCTATAGATTAATTATATGTTTTTTATTGATAATTTTTGTCTTACTTCTGGTTATCATTGGCCAATTTTGGCCTACATGTAAATCTTTGCCTAAATGAATCAGTGTTCTAGATGTCGTAATATGGAGTAAGAGGTTGAGAAAAGTTTTGGTTGATAAGTAGGTTTATAATTGAAAGTAAAAGGATCCAAAAAGTTTCCATGGTGTTCATGGAATTTAGTTATTATGAAGTGGGTTTTCTCAAAGTCTTTTTAGTTCATTAGATCTTTGAAGGGAGAAAAATGACTTGCATAAGCCTAGAGAAACTAGGCCATCATAACATGTCACACAAGAATGAATAGGTTAGTTTAGTTACATGTCTCATAAGTTTACTTAATAAATCAATCAAAGTTGAATGATTTCATTAAAATGATGTTTTTCATGCCAAGATCATCCTCTAGAAATTTATAGTCTTGATGAGTTTTCTATCTTAGTATATAAGCCTTAAATGCTGAAATAATAGAATGAAACATGGATGGGGATGTTGAATTTAAACCATAAGAATTATCCATTTTCATTTAAATATTTCAAAGGATCCTAAGGTTTAACATAGAGTAACCAATAGGTGAGATCTCTGGTGCTTGAATCAAAATCAAAGCCATACATGTTATAGCTCAAGTTCGTTGGCCCAAATAGATATATGGTATACATCTAATCAAAAAATCAAAGATCAATGGTGAGCTTAATGTTAACAAGTCAAAGGATCCTAGGGTCAAATTCAAAATTTACAAGTGGCACAATCATGGTAAACCAAAAAATCATCGGTGCACATTTGATCAAGTTGATCAAGATCAATGACATGCATTTGACCATACAAAGTAGATTGATGGTTTGCATAAAGTCAATAGTCAATGAAATTAGATTGAATGTGAATATGCCACATGGTGAGATCATGTTAGCTAGATAAAATTTAACTATATAATCCATAAAAATTATGTGAAGATGACAAGTGTCATAATATAGAAACTTGGTTTAATATTAATGGCCAACAAAGATAGTCAAAGCCAAGAGACTTCAAATAGAGATAAAATAAGATCCAGGTAAAGATAGAAAAGGTATTTCAAAGGGGCCACCATTAAATCTTATTCAAGA
Source organism: Torreya grandis (assembly GCA_037957365.1). Classification (NCBI taxonomy): domain Eukaryota; kingdom Viridiplantae; phylum Streptophyta; class Pinopsida; order Cupressales; family Taxaceae; genus Torreya; species Torreya grandis. The sequence goes on from JARHVA010000132.1 coordinate 5,979,730, forward strand.
CCTTTGTTCAAATATTTAGAACATACATTGCCCATTTTCTAAGGTTTCATCATTATTTCATGACTTTGATCATTGTTCTTTAAAGAAAATCTATGCATAGAATGAGTTCTCAACTTCTACAAAGTTCAGATACATAATAGGTTTATTTAAGCCTAATATAGTTCAAGAATGAGGCTATGCAGCCTACTAGGATTTTCATTGATATGATGACTATATTAAAACCAATAAATGGTATTAGTTTCATATATAGTAATATCTATGCTAAAATATTGAAGTAGTGGCAGATGTGTGATTGTGGAGAAGTGTCTCATCATTCAACATAGTTATATCCTCGATAAATAGGTACATACAATCATTCAAAATAGATATAGTCATGGGTTTATTAGATCAAGAGATATGAGTATTTTATCCTTATAATAAATCAAAGTGGAAGATGGATTATATTTCTAAGGAGATCTAATGGTTAGAAAGTGAAGTTGGAGCATTTAATGGATTTTTATGGTCTTTCTTTTCATGGTATATGCATGACTCATCATCCTCAAATTGATTCTTGTCTTTTATTATGTTTTCTCAACCAATGAGAAATATTAAAGGCTATTGGGATAAATCAAGGTTATTATGTTGATGATGGATTAGTCTTGATAGGATCAAAATGTGGTTGAGCATTCATTAAATATTAGTGGTATCTCATTTATTGATCTCTGATGGTGTGCTCCCTCTCTTTCTCTCTCTCTTCCCCCTTTCTCATATATAGCCTTTTCTTTCTCATTTTTTATGAATTGGCTTTCTCTCTAATTTTTAGATAGAATTATCTCCTTTTGGAAAGAAGAGAAAGAGACTCTCATTTGATAAGGATATACCCTATCAAAATTTGTATGAAAGACACCTTGAGGAAATAAAATACTTTCTTTACCTATTTCTTGCCTCTGAATTGTGTCTAGAAAAGCTTATGAATGATGACATTATGAAGGAGAATCTTACATGTCCATTGTCCTTCTTTCTTACCTATTTTTATGTATTTTCAAGTTAGGTTCAGATCTAGACTTATGTTCTTTTTTCCATTAATGTGTGCTAGGTGTGAGTCTTAGAACTCCTCCTTGATTCATTCATTGCTTCCTGAGCATAATTTGGTGCATTGCCTTTTATCTTTCTTTTTATGTCTTTTCCCCTTTCTAATCCTTTTCTAAAAAAATCATCTTTCTAGGTGATCCATCAAGAGAAAGTCAACCTTATCATGAGGTTAAACCCTACCATAGGATACCCATAGACTAAGGTTGTCCCAATATTATCATTTGGAGTTGGAAAACATAAATAAATCTACCATGAGGGTGAAATTCTATGCTACAATAGGTTTTGACACACCTAGTGGGACCCAATTTCAAAGAATATTGATCAAGTTTGATGCTATTTTGATCAATTTATAGCACTTATAGATTTCATGCAACAATATCTAACAACTCTAAATAACACTCATCATTCTAGTGTAGATCAGTATCTATCTTTCATGCCAAAGGTGACTAAAAAATCAGCTTCTATAGGTTTTCCTTTTAAATTTGTTGAATTTCCTTTAAACTTGATAAAAAGGTTGAGATTTGCTAATACACATCCATATAAAGGAATATTTCCTTCTAAAATTTTTTTTTGGTCCACCCCTACAAGAAGATCTTTATTATCTCCATTCATTTCCATGATAACCCCTAGATCTTTTCCTTTTGTGGATTTCAATGGCTAGATCCCTTTAGATATCCAAAAATATGTCTTATTCTAGTATAAAATCTTAAAAGTGTCCCTTATTTCATAAGAGGTTAATATAAAACCCCTTCTAAGCACCTTAGAGACATAGCCAACTTCTACAATATTCATGACATAACTAAATAAAATGTGGCTATTAGGCTATTGGCCATCTCTTTCAAGGGTATAGAGTTAGACTAGTATAGAAACCTTACTGCCAACTTTATAACATCTAAGTATCAAAGAATCTCTATTAAATAAGGATATAAATGAGAAAAGATCTAGTTGGATAAAAAATTAATGAAGTATGATGTGAATATCAAGGTTGAAAATCTATTGAGAGGTAATGTATTTTTAGATCATATAGCCCAAAACTTACAAGAAGCAAATGAGGTAGTTATGATGTCAACTAATGAAAAAGTTACAACTAATCATACCTCACCTTCCAACTAGTTTCATGATTTTGGTAAGATATCTCCAAGATGGTCTTTATCCCTCCCACCTAACCCCTTCAAAAATAATATATTTCATATTGTAATATATTTCATTTTTTCTTTTTGATGGTGTTTTATTCAAAAAAGATATCAATGGCATGTTGTTAAGATGCATTGAACAACATCAAAGGGGAATACTACTTGAGGAGTTCCATGCTAGACATGGTGGAGGGAATTATTTATCAAGGACAATAGACCACAATATCATGAGAGGTGGGTATTATTGACCAAGCTTATTTGGTGATTATCATGCATGGGTTAGGAAATGCAAACAATGTGTTATGTTGTAGGAAAGGTAAAACTTATAGCCTTACCTCTCCAATAAATTATAGTGTAACAACCCCTTGCCAAATGGGAATTGGAATTTATTGGTCTCATTAACCCCCCTTCAATATTAGGTCATAAATGGATACTAACTACTACATATTACTTCACTAGATATATAGAAGCAATGTCATTGAAGGAATAAAATGAGACCAATGTTCTAGACTTATATGAAGGTATATTTACTAGGTTTGGAGCCCCTTTAACTATTATATCTAATAATGCTATGGAATTTATGGTGTCTAGAATCAACCAATGGGTAGTTCAACATGGCCTTTATCTTAGCATTTCATCAAACTAATATCCCTAAGGAAGTGGTCTTGTTGAGTCCACTAATAACATCTTATTAAAGATCATAAGAAGAAAAATTAAATATAATTAGAGGTCATGGCATTTGAAATTGAATTTAGCTCTATGGGTTGATAAGATCACCTATAAAATGTTAATACCTAACCCTCCCTACAAGCTTGTATATGGTAAGGAAGTAAAAATTCCTATTTCTATTGAATTTCCTACCATAAAACTAATGTATCAAATTGAGTTTTTGGAGAATTAACCTATGGAGATTGGTTATGCTAAGATTATGGAGTTGGAAGAGACAAGACATCATTACATTTTATCCATTTAAATATATAAAGCAAAATTGAAGAGATCTTTTGTTAAAGGACCTTATTCATGAAGTTTTAAATAAGGATATTTGGTCCTCAAGTGGGATGATGATAGAGCTAAGCTAGGAAGGCATATACATTTTGATTCTCTTTGGAGTGATCCACACACAATCTCCAGATGAAAATCCCATAATGCCTTCCAAATTAAAAGGATGGATGGTGAGGATCTTCCTATTTGAGTTAATGGGATACATCTAAGACATTGTTATTAAGGAAGATAAGTTACATGTTTATTTTTATTTTCTCCAAGTGTTGTCCTAACACACTTCTTTATTTATTTTTCTTTTTTTAGTTTGCTTCCCTATTTTGTTTTTTTGTGGAATCTATGTTCTTTACAAGTCATAGGGTTTCTTACAAACTTGAATCAAAATTTTCATTATTCTTGAGTCCAAGAGTCATGAAAATTATTTGAGTTCTCAAGTATAGCAAACATGCTTCATAGTTTAGTCACCAAATATGTTGGTTAGTTTGGCCTACACAACAAAAAATTTTAAGTTAGGGATTGAAGCTAAGTGGGGTCCAATTGAAGAGTGATCCCATAGAAGAAGGAATAGATAAACTTAAAATGAAGAGCATAATTTGTTTGTAAGCTTTTGAAAAACTTTAAGTAAGCTTAAAGTGTGAGTCTGGTTATCTTAGACAACAAACCATCACCAAACATCATGCACAAATAAATAGAGGAAGCTAGTTTTAAATTTAATAGATTCACTTGGGAAGCCTCCTAGATCCAAAAGACCATATGGACATGAATCTATTCATACCTAGATCATCCTTTGTAAATTCCATGTCTTGATGAGCTTGTTTTCTCAAGATATAAAGCTTAAAAGTTAGACTTGTAGAATGAAATAGGCATGAAAATGTCAAGTTTAAGCTTCATGAAATATCCATTTAAATTAAAATGATCCTATGTTTAATTTGGAGATGATAAGTGTCTATATCTTAGGAGATAAGATCAAATCTAATGGTGAGTAGTAAATTTGTGATGTCAGGGGTCCCAAAGATCTAATGGTGGGAGTTTGATTAGGCATCTAAGATCAATGGTGAGAATCAATTCAAAAAGTAAGCATTAATGTAGTGATGATAAGTGTCAATATCTTAATTATCAAAAATATCAATGGTATGCATTGACCAACAAGGCCAGTGGGCCCAGACAGATCAATAGATCACATTTAATCATATGAATCAAATCAATAGTGAGCTAAGGTTAAAGAGTCAAAGGATCCCAAGGATTTATGAGTTCTTGAAAAGTGTCACAACCATGATAATTTATAGAAAGATCAATGGTACACATCTGATCCATGTGAAGGAAATCAATAGTGCATAGGGAAAGAAGCTCAGATCAAACATCAGGCCACCACATGGTGCAAGTGTGGAAGCAGATAGATTGATAACAAGATATTGTAGAATAAATGAAGAGCTATCAGTTGACACAATATGAGAAGCTTAGATCAATATCAATGATTGAAATTAAAAGTGAAAGTCAATTTAGTTGAGGTCAAACTAGAGCCAATATTGTAAAGGGATACCATGGAGGTAAACACATTAGTTTTAATGGGTTCATCACCAAATCTAGGAGGATGATTATGACCCATGTCATCCATTCTTTCACACCAAATATGAACTCGTAGGGATCCAATAAGAAGTAATTGACACCACCAAGATCAAAATAGATTGATTAAGGTATTGTAAATACATCGATGCTAGAAGAATATTGATAATGATTTGATCATGCCATTGTAACTATAAGGAACATCCATATAGACTAAAAATGGAATGAAAGGGACTAATATAATTGTGATGGTAATTTTCTATAAGTAGTCTTACCATGATGATCTTTCTTGATTAACTCAATGCTAAAAGATTGGAAATATTAATCATAATGACCCTTTATCCATTCTTCCAAGCATCCTTCCCCATATCTCTCATCCCATTATAATATATATATAGGATTTTAAGCCTTGAATATGGTACCTCTCTTTGGCATGACTAAACTCTACCAATATTTATAATATAACACCTGGTTGATGTAATAAAGACTAAATTCCTTCATTTTGTAAACTGAGTTGAAGTGTGTCTTATGAGTTCATTGATGTGGCTAATTGAATCTACATTTTTTTTAATTCTATCTAAATTTTATCACCTTCATATAATGTTTTGGTAGTTTCCATAGGCCATTCTATGTGCATAAATAGTCTATGGTCATTAAAGAAGTGGAAAACTACCCTCCCATGATAGATTGATAGATAATCAATGCCTTGTGAAATAATTATGTAGAATTTGATCAAAGAGTGAATGAAGTGATGTTTAGGATTATTGAAAGTATCTTATAGTGTGTCTAGTGTAAGTATAAAGATCAAAATGTTTAGTGCATCACCTCATTCTTACATGATTTTATGAATTATTATCAATCTCTCTCCCTTTTCTAGGCTATAGTTAACTTACGTCTAGTTTAGATGATAGATCCAAAAATATTTTGGCTTTATTTAGATATCTGACCCATTTTTAGGTGACCCACATCCTAGGTTCAGTCTCATGTTAGATTAGGTTTGAGCAAGAGGACCTAAACAATCCCTTTACATAGCTAGGGTGTAATCTACTAAAACCAACACCTATTACTACCATGTTGAAGAAGAACCAAGTCTTCACTTAGTCAAATGAAGTTACAAGATCATTTTAGGATATCAAAAAATCCATTACCCAAGCACCCTCACTCATAAATACTAACTTCTCAAGGGATTTCATATTATACACTTTTTCCAATACTAACAATATATCAACTATGTTGATGCAAAAAAATGGTGAAGGACTTGAGCAGCCAATTACTTTTTTTAGTCAAGGGATGGAAGGATATGAGGTAAAGTAAATTTTTTTATAAAATCAAGTTATCAAAACTTTAAAAATCCTCAATTAGTTTAGACCAATGATCGTCAATAGCAGGATTCATCTTATGGTGTCTCATTCTAGAGTGAGGGGCTTTATCCTCAACAAGGACATGAATGAGAAGAGGGTTGGATGGATTAAAAAATTTATGGAGAATGATATGGAGATAAAGGTCACTAATCTAGTGAGATAAAAGGCTTATGTGAACATATGGTTAATTACCTTCATGAAGATAAATAGGTTGCCTTGGTGATAAAAGATAACTCATAAATATATGCACCTCTACCTCACACTAGATGGCTCCAAAACATGACACATTTATTTATGACAATTGAATTCCCACAAGGTATGGATAAAGCAAAGAGAATTTATTTTAGACTTTAGTGCATAACTTATGCATTGGTGGATGGATTTATATTTTGAAAGGACCTCAATGGATTGTTTTTATCTGCATTGATGATAATCAAGTGACAAGGCTCTTGGAGCAATTCTATGATGGTTCTATAGGGGGAATTTTGTTTCAAGAACCACAACAAAAAAATTAATTAGAGTTAGTTATTACTAGCCCATCCTTTTCAAATATTTCTATGCATGGGTCAAGAAATGCCAAAAGTGTGATCTCTTTATAGGTAAGCAAATATTGGTATCATTTCCTCTCAACCCAATCTAGGTAGAACAACCCTTCATGTAGTTGGGTTTAAAATTCATACGAATGATTGATCCACCTTCTAATATAGGACATAAATGGGTAATCCTTGCTACTGAAAACTTCACTAGGTGGGTGGAAGCAATTTACCTTAAATAAGCCAATGAAATAATAGTATTGGACTTCTATGATAACATAGTGACTATGTTTGGTGTACCAACCATAATAATTTTAGATAATGCCTTATCATTTTTTGGCATGATAACAAGTGAATGTACACTTCAGTTGGACATCTACCTTAGTACATCCTTGAATTACAACCCTTAAGGAAATGGACTTGTTAAGCAAGGGATATATTGAGGGGGGGGTGAATCAATATATCATATATCTTATAAAAAATTTCTTAATCAAATTCCACTTAACCATACATTGAAGATATGTAATAGAACTGAAAAAATAAACACCACACATGAGAGAGAGAGAGAGATACCAAATTTTAACACAGAAACCCAATGTGGGAAAAAACATAGAGAATAATCTCAAGTATATGAATGAGCACCAACTCAAACTACAATATTTTCAATAACCAACTTATAGGAGCACCAACCCCTTTGTTGAGAACCAACACAACTATTTGTGAGCACCAACCCCTTTGTTGATCACCAACACAACAACTATTCATGAGCACTAACCCACAAGAGTACCAAATCCTATTATATATACCACAACTATTTTTCAATGTTTCTTTCTTAACAAATGATAACATACTATATCTCTTTCTTTTCTCTCATATGCTCTTCTAAGAAAGATATAATACTTAAAAATCATCCTCTTTCTCACTTATTACAAATGTCTTCCCAAACCTTTATTTATTACTTACCAAATGACCTTTGCCCTTCACCCTTTGTGACCCTTCAATCCTCATGGAAAATGGCATCAAATTTTCATGACCCTTCAAATCCTTGCATTTGACAAGTCACATGGTGATCCTTCATGAACAAATGTGTCCTTTCCCATTTTGTCTTTATCTTGGAGACTTTTCATATTCCTTAAAGTGTCCCTTCATGAGAAATTTCACCCTTCCTCTTTTATCTTCACTTGAAAACTCTTATAATTCCTCAAGATGACTATTCATGGGAAAATACATCCCATTCCTCCTTTTTATTTACCTCATGACTCTTTGACATCTCCATGGGACCTTCATTTGACTTTATGTAAACAAAAATATATTTGTTAATATTAAATAAACATCAACACACTTTAGCCAAAATATGAACATTAAGAACACCTTTAGATAATAAATGATATCGGGCCTTTATCACCAATGCTAGACCTTTGACATCAATTAAAATATTTAAAACAAGACTTATAGAGTCTAGAAATAAGAAATTTATAAGGATTATCAAGAGGACTATGGAAGAGAACTAGAGGATATGTCACACAAAGTTAAGGATAGCGTTATGGGCTGATAGAATGATTCCCAAAGTTTCCATTGGTAACTCACCATATGTTCTTGTATATAAGAGGGAAGAAAAATTTCCTATCTTCATTGAGCCATGTACCTTGGAGTTAGCCCATCATCTTGAGTTGATAGAAGGTGAACCTCTGAGCATGAGGATGATAGAGCTCATGGAGCTTGAAGTAACTAGGGACCTTACAATGAAGACACTTGAGTCACATCAAGCTAAACTTAAGAAAGAATTTAAAAAGAGAACCATAGCAAGGGACTTAAAAGAAGGGGACCCAATCCTCAAATGGTATTCAAATAAGGCTAGACTATGTGACCATACTAAGTTTTATAGCTTATGGAATGGCCCTTATTTAGTTAGAGGATGTAAAAAGTGTAATGATTTTCATCTTGCCCAGCTAGATAGAGAGGTAATACCCATCCCATTAAATGGAAATCATTTAAATACTTACTATTAGAAGTGTTTACAACCATTTTATAATATTTTATATATTAGAGTAGATTTTCATGCTTTCCTCTAAGTGCCTTATGCACATTTCCTTCCAATTGTGTGTGTTTCCCTTCCATAAGTACCTTGGGCATAGTGGTTATTTTGTTTCTTTTGGTTCTTGTTATTTAAAGAGAAATTATTATAAAGGGATATCCTTGTATTAGTTTCATGCTTAGATAGAAAAGGACTCGTGAATCCATATGCCCAATGGGTCGACAATTTAAGTCTACTAGTCTCTTACATAGCAGGCATGGAATCCCAAGATATCACTAGAAACGTTGGCTAATTTTGGCCTAAATGCAAAAGTTTGCCTAGATGGATCAATATTCTATGTCCTGGTATGGAGTAAGAGGTTGAGTAGAGTTTTGGTTGAGAAGAAGGTCTATATTTTTAAGTAAATGGATCCAGTAGGTTTCCATGGTGTTCATGGTATTCAAGGAGCATGAAGCGAGTTTTCTCAAAATGTCAATATTTCATCAAAGATTTGAAGGGAGGAAAAAAACTTGTAAAATCTTAGAGAATCTAGACCATCATAACATGTCATAGAATAATGAATAGGGAAGTCTAGTTACACCTTTGATAATTGTACTTGGAAAGTTGATCAAAGTCAAAGATTTACATAGAAATGATGTTTTTCAGGCTAATAAATTATTGGAAAATTTAGATTCTTCATGAGTTTTCTATCTCAAGATATAAGACTTTAAAGTTGAACTAGTATAATGAGATATGTGCAAGGACATTAAATTTAAGCCATGAGAAGTAGACATTTTAATTTAAATATTTCAAAGTATCTTAAGGCTGAATGTGGATCTACGAAGTGGTGAGATCTTAGATGTCCAAATAAAGATCAATGGCACACAGGTGATAACTCAAGTTAGTAGGCCCAAATAGATCTATGACATGCAATCAAAAATAAATGGTGAGCTCAAGGTCAACAAGTTATAGGATCTTGGTGTTAAATGTGGAATTGATAAGTGGCACAATCATGATAAACTAAAGAATTAATGGTACATGTTTGATCAAGTTGATCGAGATCAAAAACACACATTCAATTATGTAAAGTAGATTGATTATACATATAAAGTTGATTCAATGAGATCAGATTGAATGAAAGGATGATATGTGGCATAATCACATTAACCAAATAAAGGTTGATTGTAAAATCAACAAAAATCATGTAGGGACAACAAGTATCATAATCTAGAAACCCAAATCAATATAAATAACCAACAAATAAAGTCAAAGCTAGGAGACTTTAAATGGAGATTAAATATGATCCAAGTAAAGACATAATAGGTATTTCAAAGGGGCCACCATAAAATCTTAGCCAAGACCTTTGGTCAAAGATTTAGAATATACATGGCCCATTTTTTGGGGTTGTAGTGTTGTTTCATCATTATGATCATTGTTATTTAAAGAAGCTTTGTGAATATAATGAGCTCTTAGATTCCACAAGGTTTAAGGAGAGAATAGGTTTATTTAAACCTAATATAGTTCAAAAATGAGGCCATGCAACCTAATAGGATTTTAATTGATATGATGACTATATTAAAACTAACAAATGGGATTGGTCTTCATATATAGTAAGACTTATGTTAATATATTGAAGTAGGAACATAAATGTGATTATGGAGAAGTGTCTCATCCTTCAACATAGTTATATCCTTGACAAATAGTACCTACAACCACTCAAAATAGATATAGTCATGGCTCTATCAGATCAAGAGATATGAGGATTTTGTTGTTATAATGAAGCCAAGTGGAAGATGGCATAGAGTTCTAATAAGGAGATCTAGTGGTTGGAGAGTGCACTTGGAAAATTTAATAGATTTTCAAGTTCTTTCCATTCATGGAAAAAACATGACTCATCATCCTCAAATTCATTCTTGTCTTCTAGTATGTTTTCTCAACTAATGAGAAAGCTTAAAGGTTAGTGGGACAAATGAAGGTTATTCTATTGATGATAGATTAGTCCTGATAGGATCAAAGTGTGGTTGAGCATTCAATTAAGATTAGTGGAAACTAATTTATTTCTCTCTTATGGTGTGCTCCCTCTATCTCTTCCACTTTACCATATATCACCTTTTCCTTCTCATTTTTAAGAACTAGCTCTCTCTCCAATTTTTAGATTGAATTCTCTAGTTTTGGAAAGAATAGCAAGAGACTCTCATTTTTTAAGATTAGGTCCTTTCAAATTTTGTATGAAAGACCTCTAAAATCAATAAAACACTTTATTTACCTATCTCTTGCCTCTGAATTGTGTCTATAAAAGCTTGTGCATGATGGCATTATGAAGGAGAATCTTTCATGTCCATTGTCCTTCATTCTTGCCTATTTTTAGGTATTTTCAAGTTAGTTATAGGTTTAGACTTGTGTTCTTTCTACCATTAATGTCTATTAGGTGTGATTATTAGAACTCCTCCTTGTTTCAATCATTGATTCCTGAGCCTAGTCCATGGAACACTTATGAAATTACTTAATTTCTAAGATTGTGTGAGTTAGCATTACTTTATGCTTATTCCATGTATGTTTCATGCTAATGTGAGTTTTTTTAGATTAATTATAGTGATAAGATTAACCTAAGTCCTAACCAATGGAATATTCACCTTAGTTAGAATAACCCATGTAGGGTTTAATGTTGCACACCCACATGTGAAAATAAAAAGTTAACATGTTTATTTGGATGTTGACATTAAGTTGCCTAACTATTCATTTGGAAATTGAACCTATTTCACATTTCCAAATGATCTTCCTCACCTTCCCATAAATTTGATATAAATAGAGGGAAAGGATTGAGTGTTGTAAGTAAGTAATAAAGGAGAAACAATCAGAACTATGTTTATGTTCAATTAATTACTTCATTAGTAGAAGGTGTTATTAGTCAGGGGTGTTCTTGGGTAAATTGTATGCAAACCACATATAATTTCTTCATGGTATCAGATAAAACCCTATTACCCTCCTCCAAAATCCTTCATCTTATCATAATTCTAAAATTTGTGTAGTAGTGTTGAAATGAGGCATTTTTTCTAAGTCCCATAGGCATTTTTTCTAAGTCCCAAATACCAATTATGGAAAAATCTTCATTTTGAAGTTGATGCTAGTTTTCTAGAGAATTTGCACATTTTGAAGCATATCTGACTATATAAATGCATTCACAATGGTCAAATTAGTTGGGAAGATTTTTCATTTCATGAACATTAGACACCATATGCTCCCAATATGCCTAAATTACCCGCTCAATTTGGACTGTCCATTGGGTAAGATTATCTGAATTTTTTTAGTTTGGGGATTTTTTTAGTTTTTTAATTTAAAATATCAAAATTAAAATTTTAAAATTAAAATATTTAAAAAAAAACTAAAAGGGGTTTTTTTTAGATTTTTTTAAAAAAGGAAACGTATTTTAGAAAAAAAAATTTGAAAAAGAAAATTAAAACAAAAAAAAATATTTTACCAAGCTTTGTCTCTGGCTAGGCTCCTAACCTAAAACCCCCAAACACCTCTCCCAACTACCACTCCACCTCCCACATACATTCTCCCATGCCACTCCCCTACCACCCCCCTGAAGACTCTCCCACACCACTACCCAACTTCCCCTCTACCTAAGTTCCACCTCATGTTTATTGCCTACAACCAAATGTTATCCTTCCACACCACTTTTTACCCATGTTGTACTTCCACTCAGTCAAGCCTATTATCTACACCATTCCTAAGCCTATAAACACATAATATGCCATTGAAATTGGTGGTGAATTTTTTTTTTGAGGTGTTGGATTTTTTTTTTTGAAATTGGCATTGGAATTATTTTGACTTTGGCTTGGAATGATTCAAATTGACATGACATTAACATTGGACATGTATGTTTTTCATTGTAAGTGTTGAAAATGTACAGGGCCATCCAACCAATAGTCCTTTTTAACTCTCCAAACTACCTTTGTGGCTAACCACTAGCAACCATCAACCATTATTGACCATTTGAAACCTTATTTTGTTTCTTGCTTTCAACAAAATTAAAACATGGCCTGTATGATTTTTTTCATTTGGTTGGTTAATTTTTTATAATAATACTAGTGTAGTGAGAGGACAATTGTTTACCCACACCAAAAAAAATGGGTGACTAATGGGTTACACTAAGGAGCATTACATGACCTTTTTTTGATTGATGAAGACTCGAAGGTGGGGCCTAGTTTGACAGGTGGTTAAACCCCTCCATGGAAAAAATTTTCTTTTCTAAACTTTTTATTAAAGATATATTTGAACCACCTAGTGGAATATTTTGAGGTTATTCATGTTGATCATCTTTTTTAGGCCCCCTCCATTACAATTTTTTTTTGAGACACTGAAAACTATTTTTATCATATCTTTATCATTATTTGGCATTTGGATGAGATTCTTGTTGCATTAGAAATATGCCTCCAAGATATTTCATGAAATATATTTAGTTTTTTTCTAAACTATCAACAAACGTGACTATTTTTTAGATTTTTGGAAGCTTTCTTTGCATGTGTACATATTCAACATTTTTGGGCACTTTTCTCCACACTCAGGGTACCTTTTGAAGTGCTATTTTTTTTGAAAGTGCATGTTTATTCACAAAAAATATAAATTTGTAATTAAATTTGAGTCCTATTGTATAGAAATAGATATTTTTTTTTCCATTTTCTATTTTCACTCAAAAGTTACAATTTGGTGAAGAATTTTGTAAAATTGCATAAGTAGTTGGGGGGATCTAAAGCACTATTATGTGCCTACTATAATCAAGGGGGGTTGATTGGCACCATTTTGTGTGCCCACATGTTATTTACCTTTAGTTTTTTAATTTTAGATGCACTTCTTCTTCTTGGACTCCATTGTTTTATGTTGCTTACATTTAATTGTAATCACAACACTTAAAATCATGCTAGACTTTATCTTACAAGAAATTTTAACTTCAAGAAACTATCATACATGGAAATATTCCATGATTGAGTTATTGCATAGTAAAGGTCTTTACTAGGTTTCAATGGGCACATAACTTGAGCAAAAAAAACAAATGGAAAAGATCTAATGGATGAATTAGTCTGATGAATCATTAGGACTCATAAGTATGAGTATTTTAGATGCTCTCAAATTTCATGTTCAAAATGAAACATCTCCTCATATAACATGGGTTAAAACTCAAACTCTTTTTGGTGCAAATAATGACATTAAGATTATTTAGATGGAAACTAAACTATCTTCATTATATCATAGTGATTTTGAAATCATTGTGGACTATTTGTCCAAATTCCCACTTCTCAAATCCCAATTATTATGCCAAGTCCATCCAAAGCTTGATAGACCCTTGATCATGACCATTATATTTAGGCATAAAGGCCCATTTAAGATATTTTCTACCACTTTTTTCTCCACCATGGAAATTTTGGAGATAAGTTTGAAATGCCTTCATTTGAAGAGTTTTGTGACCATCTTACAAAAGAGCATGATAGACTCACCCTCATAGAAGTTATCTCCTCTATGCACTTCAAGACTCAGGCATTGGTCACCAATCATCCTACATGGATAAATAAGAGTAATCCACCACTAGCAGAACCCCAAGGTCCCAAGTCTAGAAAATAGAGACATACATGTTCTTCATCAACACCTTTTCATAAGAAGCTCACTACAAAGAATTATAATTTATATGATCAATATTTTCATCTTGAATATAAATGTTGGAAGAAGATGTCTCTTCTAGAAGCCATGATGAAGAAGCACAAAATTCACATTCTCAAGTCATCTTTGTCTTCCAATAATAAAATCAAAGTTAAAGGTGAAGCTCTTTCTACAAATTTTTATGCCTTCACTGCCACTCATTCATCGAGGGATGCTTAGATATTTAAATTATAAGATTCTCATCATTTATGAAATTTAAAATATGCATTCACCTCTCTTGTTAAGAGTGATACCTCCAAAATATTGGTTGGTGATTCTACTCCCTTATCAGTCCTAGGATTTGGCATAGTTGACTTACAAGATGGAGAAGTGAAAGATGTTTTATATGTGCCTAATATTTTAGAGAATATTCTCTCCATTTATCATATTTATCATTATTATGGAGGCCAAATAGTGTAATTTTATCCATATAATGTCATTATCAATAATTTTCATAATCTTGTGGTGGTTATTGCTTTTGAAAAAGAAAATAATGTGTCTCACCTATATCAATTTGTTACATTTCATGGAACCAAATCTCCTTATGCACTCATTTCTCATGCTAATTCTTTGAGAAAATTATGGCATAAAAGATTTGGTCATATCAATTTTAGGTACTTTCAGTATTTGAGTGCTCACAACATGGTCAAAGTCCTTCCTAAGGTCTCTTACAAAGATGGTGTTTTTAAAGGATGTGTTCTTGGAAAACATCATAGAGAAAAGTTTCTGAAAGGAAAATCTTGGTGCACAAAAGATCACTTCAATTAGTTCATAGTGACTTAATGTCTTTTCCTAAGACATCTTTTTTTAGAGCCAAGTATGCACTCATATTCATTGATGATTTATCTCACCAAACTTGGGTGTACTTCTTGATGTGTAAAAGTCAAGTTTTTTTAACACTTTTTTGAGTTAAAAGAATTTTTTTAGAAGCAATATGGGTTCCTAATTTAACATATTCAAATAGACAATGGAGGTGACTATGTGAACCATGCCTTCATTATTTTTTTTTCTAATCATGACATTCAATTGTAAAATACAGTTCCATAAACCCCTCAGCAAAATGGTGTTGTTGAGGATAATTTTTTTATGTTGAAATAAATGGCAAATTTCATGATTCAAGCCAAGCATCTAGCCCTATAGTTTTGGGTAGAATCCATAAATTGTGATGATTATATTTAGAATCATATTCCTCATTGATTTGTACAAAAGTCAACATGAGAAGAGGCTTGGACCAAATAAAAGCTCAAATTTTTTCACTTCCATGCATTTGGTATTCAATCTTGGGCCTTCATTCCTAATGAAACATGTAAGGCTATCGATAATAAAAGCCAATATTGCATTTTTATTGGCTATTGTGAAGATGTAAAATCCTATCATTTATTTAATCCTTTTAATCATGAAGTACTATATAGGAATGATGTTCATGTAGAGGAACACTCTTTGGCCTATGATTCACCATCTTCACATTCTTCTCCAATTGTATCTACTTCACATTATTATTCATCTAACACAAATGACTCTTCAGATGATCCAATGGATGAAGGACCTCTAGTTCCTTTAGCTCCATCTCCAAATACTATTGTAAAGATAGTTTCATTATGGGTCAAAAATAAATGAGAATAAATTAGCATTTTGGTAGATGATCCTACTGATACTCGTCAAACTAGATCAAAAAATGTTATTATAGGCTTTGTTGCTCATGCTCCTAACTTTGATGATCCTCAAAAATTCCATGATGTAGTTGGAAAACTTGAATGGGATGAAGTAATGGAAGATGAATATCATTCTTTATTGAAGAATGATACTTGGGACTCAGTTCCTCTTCTAAAAAGAATATAATTGGTTTGGTATAAGTGGCTCTGTCACACCAAATATGTAGCAAATAGTCTAGTTGATAATTATAAGGCTTGCCTCATAGTGAAAGGGTTATCCCAAGTTGAGGAAGTTAAATATTCAAAGATATTTCCCCCCATTATAATGATGAATTCCATCTACCTTGTCCTATCACTCACTGCATAACAAAGTTAGAAGGTATATCAAATGGATGTTAAGACTACTTTCTTACATGGATGTTTATAAGAAGAAATCTACATGGAGCAACCACTAGGGTATGTTCAAGATTCTTCTCTTGTCTATAGAATTTGGTGATTTCTCTATGGTCTCAAATAGGCTCCTCAAGCTTGGTATGAGAAAATGGATCATTTTTTACTTGCTAATGATTTCTATAGATGTCATTCAAAGCCCACTATATACACAAATAAGATAGATGGTGAATTCCCTATACTTGTGCTTTATGTTGATGACTTGATCATCATTGGGAGTTCTTCCTCTTTGATTTAGGATGTCAAGTCAATCCTCATGGAGCATTTCAATATGTCTAAATTGGTCCTTCTTCATTATTTTCTTGGTCTTCAAGTTTCCCAACATAAGATAAGGATCAACATTGCTTAACCTAAGTATGCTTTAGATAGGCTTCATCACTTCAACATGCTTGATTTAAATCCAACCCTAACTCCATTTTATTTTAGAGTCACTTTGAATACCGAGTGTTACATATGATTCATTGATGTTACATTATATAGATAATTGGTAGGCATGCTTCTTTATTTGATTCATAGTTGGCCAAAAATCTCATTTGTTATTGGACTTGTATATCACTTCCTAAAATATCCCCGTGAGAGTCATTGTAAAGCCTCTAAGCACATGCTTCACTACATTCATATCACCATCAATTATGACATTGAGTATACATTAGGAGGCTTAACTTAGTTAGTGGGTTATATAGATTCTGATTGGGTAGGCAATGTTTATGATCGTAAGTCCACTTATAGCTACATATTTCATCTTTGCTCTAGTCCCATCACTTGGTCAAGTATTAAACACCATGTTATTTCTCTTTCTTTGATTTAGGTTGAGTACCATGGAGCTATCAACACAAACTAAGAGACTCTTTAGATCCATCAAATTTTGTCTAAGTTTTGATTTCCATCCAACCAACCCACTAAAATTTGGTGTGATAATAAAAGTCCTATCCACATTTCTCACAACCTAGTAGAACACTAGCACACTAAACATATTAAAATTCACATGCAATTCATTTAATAGCTCATTTAGGACCATGTGGTCAATCTTCAATACTATTGCATAGAAGACTAGGTTATTGACATCTTCACCAAACCTCTATCCAAAACCTAGTATGAGTTTCTTAGGGATATGTTATGGGTCAAGGAAGTTGTCATAAAGGGGGTATTATCTATAGTTCCTCCTTCCTCTTGATTGTACATAGGTACCTAATCAAGCCTTGTTATTAGGACCCATTTTTCGAGTTTTATTTTCTCTTGAAGTTAATATTAAGGAGATATGTTAAAATAATTAGAGTGCTAAGCTTAACTTGAGTCTTAATCAAGTTAAAATTCACCTTAGTTAGAATAATTCATGTGGGTTTTAATGTTTCACACCCACATGTGAAAATAATAAGTCAACATGGTTATTTAGATGTTGATATTAAGTGGCCTAACTATTCATTTGGCAACTAAACCTCTTTCAGATTGTCAAATTATCCTCCTCACCTTCCCTAAAAATTGATATAAATAGAGAAGTATTGAGTGTTGTAAGTAAGAAAGGAGAAATAATCAAAACTATGCTTTTATTAAATTAATTACTTCATTAGTAGAAGGTGTTTTTGGTTAGGGGTGATCTTGGGTAATTATATGAAACTTAAATTTCTGATTTAAATTTGGTTCATCACCTTTTATATTTCTTATTAAACCTTTTCCAAGCAAATTCCTTAGTCTAGGTGATCCATAAAGAGGAAACCATCCTTCTCTAGAGGTGCAACCCCACCATAGGATATCCATAGCTTGGGGTTATCCCAATATTGTGGCTAGGAGTGGGGGAGCCTTAAGAACCTCCGAAAAGGGTGTAATTCTAAGATACAATAGTTTTTCCATATAATGGTAGAAAACCCAATGCTACAAGAAATCCTTCCCTTACCTCTTTGGATGAGCATTTCAATTAGAAGATAATTTAGCATGATGAGATATTTATATTCATAGAGATCCCATTAAACTTATAAGACTCAACCTTTAGGATTTGGAAATATTTGGTGGATATGTTGGAGCAAAAGTTACATTCATGGATAACCTAGACCCTTTCATCATCTAGTAAATTCCAAATTCGTTACAAAGTGCTCACAGCCACCCATGTGTACTATTTTTACTATTTGGTGCCTAATAAAGTGTGTGTTCACAAAATTTAAAATCTTTTCTATTATTTTATTTGTTATAATTCATCCAATGGTAAATTATTTCATTAAGTGGCCTTTGATTATTACTATCTCCCTCAGGAGGTAGGTGGTATGGGCCTTATTGATGTTTGTTGGCAAGGTTCAGCTCTTTGTGTGAAATGGATTATCTGTGCCATTTAAGGAAATGAATAATATAATATTAACATTTATAAATAAATCACCCATGCCTCCCCTTACAAGTATGTAGCTTGTAAAGGTTTGGTTTTTTATAATTTCCTCACTCTTACTATAATTAAAATTGTGAGGTCCTTTTTTATCAGAAGTACATGGAAAACTTGTGAGAAATTCAAACCATGGTTGTTATTGAATGGGTCTAATTTTAGGTATGGCCTCTATATAATTAAAAATTATATATTTTGGTGCCCCATTATCAATATATAAGTGGTTCCCATTTTTGAAGTTACCTATATACATACTCTCAAATTCTTTCAAAAGGGAATTCATATGGTTGAAGATTTATTTTACAAAAAAACTCTTTTTTGGCTTACTTGGTATAAATTCAAGGTGAAGTAATATATTAACTATAATAACAAAGAGTCAAATAAGTATATTATGGTATTTATTCCTATGGATATCCTACATAAAATCATAGTCAATTCCTCTCATCCTGGGTGGAAAGATTAGAAGTGTTATGTGGATACATATTTCCAAAACTACACTTCTCAGAAAGGGTATGAATGGATTCTTCCCCATATACTTATGGTAGACAATATTAATGGTCATTTTATCATATATTCTTCCATTTATACTTAAGATAGATTATTTCAAACTATATAGTTAGCTTTTAGTGATCCAAATTTAGCTCACATTAATTGGTGCCTTCTCCACGAAGGACTTCCTATAGGTAGAAGGGTTGTCAACTTGGGGTGGCTTAACCCCAATGTATTTTTTTGGAACCTAGAGACCATCATGCACTTTTTTTTTATACCTAAACAAATATTATGCTTGGCATAGATAAATTATTTATTTAATCCACACACATGTACCCATTTAATTTGTTTCATATTATGTTGGGAGTTAACCCATAAATGCCACCATAATACGCCTAATTATTGCATGCTTTAAAAATATAAATTATATTTTGGATATGGAAAGAATGAAATTAAACATTATTTTCCAATAATTCTACTGGCATTTAATTTTCTACTAATAATGAAGATATGATTGTGTCTAAAGTGCTTCTATAGAATTCAAGTGAGAAACAATAAGGTGGATATGGAATTAGATTGCCTCCAATCACTTTCTATCATTATTGAGATGCCTTGTGAATTTTTACTTGTGTGCCACCTATAGACATGTACAATTGGCCACCAATGGATTCACATCTGACTTTAAACCAATTCTTGCCAATCATTGAATACATATCCCAAGAATTTCCATAAGTCTCAAATTTGCCTTCATAACCATGCAATCAAATCAACCTGGCTCATAAATAAATTAATTTGGGTAAATGCACATTCAATTAAATCAAATATTCAAAAAAATAACCAAATGCCTAAATGGGATTAATTAAATTGAAAATCTTGATTAAATCCTAACTAAATTCATCCTTGAGAAAATAAGATAATAAATCAATTACCAAAAATGACAATTCAAATATCATGAACATCTTAGAACATCCTAGAAACTACTCATTAACTTTGTGAGTTATTTCAAATGGAAAATATCCAAATAATATCTTAGAAATATTCCAAACTCAACCAAGGTTAATAAACACAACCAAGGTTCCAATTTAACCCATTCCAAGTAATTTTAAATCCTATAAAAGCAAGCCTAGAGATCTTCATTTAGAGAGTTTGGACATAGTAGTGTTATTATGCAAGAATTTGGTCATGAATGAAAACATAATGTTATAAAGCCAAAATTCTTCCATGCCAAGCCAAATCAAGAAACATGAAGCCAAAGCCAAACATTCAATAAGGTGCCAAGAGGAGATGAAGGTAGCAACACTCCATTGATAAAGACCTTTTGATCACAAATCTGAGTAATCCAATAAAGAGACCTTTTAGAGCAATCAAGGATTTTGGTAATTAATTTGTATTTTGTGTTTAAATTGTCATTTCCTTGAATTTTTAGTTTTTTTTTCAATTGGTTTATTCACCATACTCCACCCATGACCTAGGTCTAGAGAATTTAGATTTTTAGTAATTTTATTTTATTTATTTTGTAACTAAATCTATACTAACCTCCTTTTTTGAGTCAAATTCCTATGATCACAAATGGCATGCCGAGTGGGACTTGATTGTGCACCCCACATATTTGAATAAAAATGGATGTTAAAATAGCTATTATTTTTAATCTATTTACTATTTTTTCTAAATTTTTGAAATATTTTTATTATTGGCTTCATCCTAATTATCTCAATATTTCATTAAAATCTGATTTGTAGTTTAGAAGTTATGACTCTTTTAGTGACTCACTTTTTGTTTCCTAATTTTTTGGTAAAAATGGCTAGTACAGAGCTAATAACTTTTTTTATTCACTATTTTAACCTAAATATTTATCTATAGGTGAACCATGGACTTGTAAATAACCTCCAACAATTTTTTGACAAATGGATGTATATTTTATAAGTCATGACAAAAATACTAACTATAAGTTTTTATATTTTGTGTTCAACTTTATTTGTTTTAACCTTCTAACTTGTTTTTTGCATTTTTCATATGTTTAACTTTTTATTTAGATTTTTTGAGTTTTTTATTGATATTTTTTCTAACCATTGCCTAACATAATGTGTTTATCTTTTTTGGTTTTGCCTTTGGGTTGACAAGTCATTGTCGACAATCTTTATTGAGTGATGATGATTCTACTTAAATCTAAAACTTGAGAGCTCAAAAAAATATCATTTGCTAACACTTTAAAATTATTCTAAGCATGGGGATACTCTCTTATTTTCTTAAGGGCCAAATCAACATTTAAACAAAAAAAAATTATTTGACTAACATAATTTAGGGTTAAAATGAATTAGTAAAATCTTTCACACTTTGTTTTGGGCTTAAAACAAACTAGTCAAATCTCACACATTTGGGCCTTTAGGATTAAAAATTAATATAGATGATTTGAATCAAGTTGTTTTTATGAAAATCCTTTAAATTTGGCTATGAACATAATCCAAACATTTCAATTAGTGTCTAAACAATGAACCTAATCAAATCTTAACATGTTGTCAAACTTGTTTACATCATCTATTTGGGGTCTAAAAGTAACATAGTTTATTTTTATGCCATGGATGTTTATAAAGATTTTGAAAGTCCAACAAAATCCAAAGGGGAAAAAATTCACAACACATTTATTTTGGTGTCTTAAAATGAACATTAACATCATGTAGTTTTTTTTCTTTTTGCAAGCATTCATTTATCATGCCTTGTTTGTTGATTGTTTGTTTTCATGAGAAGAGAGGTGCATGTATTCTCTCCCCATGTCCCCTTTAGGAAACTTAGTTGATAAAAAAAATCCTTCTCATCATATTTTAGTTCCTAGTCTAAGGCATATAAATAACATCATTTAAATCCCTCCCCAAAAACCCATCTAGTATTGGGTGATCTTGAGGAGACCATAAATTTTTCCTATTTTAGTCATTTATTTTTATGAATCTTGGATTATCATTGGGACATCATTAGGTCCCACAAGTTTTTTATGGAAACTTTGACCTATAATTTCATCATTTAACATCATCTTCAACCCCTCTCCATGTAGGGGTATATAAATTGGGATCACCCCATGAGGACCGATGGTTTGAGTGATCAAACCATATCCTAGCATTGGGGATAAGCCTCAGATGTTTTAGTACATTATAAATAACAATAAATTGAGTGAGAGATATATCTAGTGCTTATAAAAAGATAAAGACCTTTTTATAATAAACTAAGTGCCATGGACCCAAATGACATGAGCTTATTTTAGCATATTAGATGTGAAAATATTGTGCAATTGATCAATCTAGATGATAAAAAACCAATTAGTTTTAGTAAACCCCATTTTTCCACACCCTTGATAGGATTTAGGATGATTATGTTTAGTTACATTTGGTCATTTATATTTTTATTACTTGGTGTTTTCAGAATAAAACATATATATATATATATATATATATATATATATACATATATATATATATATATATATATATTATAAATCCATCCAAAATAATTTGTTTATTCATCACACTTTGGTCTAAAGGAGGTGTTATGCTGGCTATCTTACACCACACTTATACCTTGAAATTTTTGATAAACATGTTTGTGTGTGTGTTACTTATTTGAGATTGGTGCCATTATGATACCCACATCATTATCATGTTTGAGCATGTGAGTCTTTAAAACATTATTGATCACATCATTAGAGTATGCTTACACCATTAGGCTACTCATTTTTTCAAGACTTGTTTACCATTGTATCAAAACTATTATTCAAAATGAGTCACACATCAACCATTTAGACCTTTTTCATGCATAGTCATGCTGTCCAATCTTGTCTATCTTGTTTATTCTAATCATAGTTTTCAACCATTAGGTTTTCAATTAAATTTTCTATGTTTTAATTTAAGCATTGATTGATTTCTATTTAAGCCTCACTTCATAAGGATTGATACATAAATCTTTATTTTTTAGATTACATAACTTAGGTTAATCGATTGACCTAATTTGATCACTATAACTTTTTTTTTTTGGCCTATCCTCATCATTATTTATGCCTTTATTTTATAAAATAGTCTTTTCCCTAAGTGCCTTTTACCTTATGCCTTATACCAGCTAATCATGTTTATGTTTGATTCTATGTGTCAAGTTTCCATCCAAGTTATTTCCAAATTTCTTAGATTAAATCAAATCACATCATGCCTTTGTTTCAAGTCTAGATTTTGACTTCATTTGACCAAAAGTCTTAACACAACCTATTTAAGCCTAGCTTTTGACTCCACATTTGGACAAAATACCTAGCAACTCTGTTCCCTTTCCTAGTTTAGACCTTGTTTTCGAACACTTTGGCCTAGACTTTTCACATGCCAATTTTATTTAGACACTTGACCTTTTTTTTATGACATTTGACTTTAGACTATTTTATGCCAAGTTCTATCACAAACCATTTTGGAGATACAGTTCCATTTTTAGACCACATTAGAGATACAGCTTCACCTTCGACTAAGTTAGACCAAGTTCTGAGCCTTTTGTCCTTTAGACATTATTTCATAAATTTTACATAACTTTAAGCATTTTTTTTTGGATCTTTCATAATTTATGTGGATATGTCTAACTAAACTTATGGTGGAGTCATATACAATCCAAGTTATGGTAGAATGGATGTAAAAATTGACTATAACCAAAAGGCTACTTACGATCCAACTCAAGACCTTGATTGCTATGAAGAGGCTTGTGAGGAGGACTTTATTGAAGACATAACTATAAATAATGTTATTTGGGATATATATCCATACACTTTTTACAATAATCAATACACATAACATAGTTAAGAACCATCTTATGACCCAACTTGAGACTTTGATTGGGATGATATGGTCTCTGAGGAAGACTTGGATGCTTTAGATTAGGTGAGAAATCACCCTCAATGACACCCTTTCATTCTCCAATCATTGGTTACCCCTAACCCTCCATTAGATTATATGAGCTACCAAACTCTATAACATCTAAGGAATACCATTACCATTACAAGACCTCATCATTTAGCTTGGTGAGCCACTAAAATCCATAATACCCAAAAATTTGTATTCATCCTTTAGCTTGTGTAAGAAATAAGGCTCCATAATGCACTTTAATCATCCCAAGACCTAGTCATCTATCTTGTGTGAGCAATCAATCTCCACACTGCCCTATCTATTACCATTTTGGGAATTCATCCTTTGTCTCCTATGAGTAATCTAGCTCCATAATGGCGTACCATTATCCAATAATTGATCAGTGTTGAACTATTTTCATATGTTCCCAACTTTATAAAACCTCAACCAATCCAATTCAAACCTTATTCAATCATTCAACCATAACCCCAACCAATCTAATCCAAACCTCAACCAGTCATTCAACTATAACCCTAACTAGTCTAACAAAAACCTCAACCAATCCAATCTAAACCTCAACCAATCATTTAATTTCAACCCTAACTAGTCCAATAAATACATAAACTGTGCCAATCATTTGAGTACCAAGGTGTGTTCAAGACTATTGCATTACAACCAGTCATAAACCAAGGCCAAATCATTCAACCAATCAAAGATGTTTTTGTTGAACCAACCATTTGTGATAAGTCAACCTATGATGAATCACCTTTTATCCCTATGTATATTTTTCAAGAGCCTATTATTCACAAGATATTCTCTAAGGAGTTGTATCTTGACCTTTGTCTTATAATTCTCAAGTCCCACTTTGACATGCCAGTCTTATTGGAACTTTTTAGGCCAGCATAGGATGTTACTCATCCACTAATAGACATTCAATAGGACATCATTATCATAGAATATCCATCAAATGAAGAATTAGAGTTAGATTCTGACTCTATTCTTAGACTGATATTGGATTTAGGATCAAAAGTAGAATCAACATCAATCTTACCATTGGATTCAAAGTCTCTTGAGTTAGAATCATATTCAAAAACAAAATATGTTCATGATTGTTACAATATTGGTTATGCATGCCTTTCAAACAAATTTTAATACATGTTTGATCCTTACATGGTTTTTGAGGATGATTACTTCAACATTGACACAATTTCTACTAGCATCTTCTACAAGGATAATGTAGCCTCTTCTCATTCCATTACCATTTTACATACCATTACCACCAACCATCATAACCATGCCATTTACATTCCATCTCCCACAAGTTTTGATTTGGACCAAAAAAATCATACCTTGTTTAAATGCATCCATGGTGACATATCAGATGAATAAAAATAATGAGGAAAAGACCAAAATCATACAACAGAAGAGCACTATCTAGTGAAACCTTTTCAAAGGCACTTGTGGGTAATCAAAGTCATAACATAGCATATTATAGTGAAACATTTTCATAGGTGCTAGGGGAAATCAAATTAAAAATTCAATGTTACCTAGTAAAACCTTCTTGGAGGTGCTATAGGATAATCAAGACAATTTCATTGGTAGAAACCTCTTCTAGGCATCAATAGCTAAGAATAAAAGTTATTCACTACTTGATAATTACACTATCAAAGATTAAATCAAGATATCTTCCAATCTACAACCTAATAAAATGATATCACTCTTAGGCCCAAACAATATAATAATCTAGTGGTCTTATCTAGAGAAGAAGTCTTTCACCCCACCACATCCAAAGTTATGTTGAATCTAGAATCAACAACATTGTGTGTGCCAGAACATCTTGATCTTCATTTATTTCCCATATATTATTCATTCCATTATACTCCATCATTACATTTCCCAATCAAACCTACCATCCAAAATTTATCCATCTTTATCATCCATGTTCAGACATTCCTTTATAGAGGCTACAAAGATACCTTGTCTCAAAGTTTTAAGGAAACAACATCAACAACTGACAAAGATCACAACAACATTATTGACATCTAAATCTATAGCTAGTTCTTGATAGAGTAACTATTCAAATTAGGTGTGGGATATTAATTTACATGATTGACTATTCTAGTCATATCATTTGTTGATCACGACATGCATCTCCACTTCATCAGGAATAATAGAATCATTTATCATACCTAAGCCAGAACCAAACATGTACCATGTCATATCAAGATATCAATCCTTTTTCCATTGTCTCATATCCTAACCATTCACCTTATCACTTGGGGGAAACCCTCTTACCATTTTATCCAATCTATCAAATGTATCATTATCCTAATCAATCTTTATTCTATCCTATCTCATTCTACCATATAATTCCTATCTAGACTAAATCTTATTTTTAGTCATCCTATCCAATCTTATTTTGACCTTAGTTACTTTGGTTCTTCCCACACTTTTTATGAGGAAATTATAATCAAGTTTAAATAATCAATCAAATTTGTGTTTATAATGACAGTCTATAAAAGTAGTGTGATAGTTTATCTAGCAAGATATCTTTTGTGTTTCATCCTATACCAAGTTTGTTTATGTGAGCTTGATTATATCACCTACTGGGGAAAATTAATGTTCACTGATCTTGCTACTAATTACAACCACATATGGGAAATTTAGTATCATTTATATAATCCATTGTATCCTAGTTATTACCACCTATGAGAAAACTAGGGGCAACATTGTTTTGTTTATCATGCATTGCCACATCACCTTGCCATTGATTTTTTTATTTGATTAGCCATTTGCCTTAATTTGAGAACTTGTTGTTACCTAGTCAAGTTTCTCCCCACCTTTTATGTGGATGGAATTACTATGACTTGAGGTCATATCTGGACTATGTAGATTGTGCTCAATTCATGTTGAGGTTACCTCAATCCCTCTTTCTATGCACTCTCACCATTTTGTGAGAAACTTAAGCCAACACACTCACCATTTTACAAGTAGGTATCTTATCATTCTCTAACTAGTTGAGATACCTCAAAATGCAAAAAAAAATTCAAATATTTGAAAATCTAAAACCATTTATCCCATATAAGCCTAGTCATTTATGCTTGATTCACCCTATTGGGGCATGGTCATTATTAGGATGCTTTGTTTTACTTTTGTTTTCAATATTTTTGTTTGTTTGTTTATTTCAAGTTATTTGTTTGTTTGAGTGACTTTTTTGTTTCTTTATTTGTTTGTCTTCTTACATATTTTTTTATTTTTGGTATTGTTTGCTTGACTCAATTTATATGCATTCACTAGGTGATTTCTTGAGCATATTATTATTGAGTCCATTCATATTCATACATCAGCATAGTCATCATGGTTTTATCATTAGTGCATTATTTTCAAATTTTTATTGTATTGGGAGTCAATACTTATGCACATTTTGGCCAAGTCTTCATGGTGTTCTATCATGAAGCCTACCATCATGTGTTATAGTAAAAATTAGCTATAAAAGGTCTACAAGTAATGAAGCATCATAAGTTTCTCCTTGGCATCTTGAAAAATCCTTTCACACCCATCTTAATCAAATCAAACATTGACCATTATTTTTGTATCAATGATAATTAGGATGAGCATCTCTGCATTGGTAGGTATAACTGAATCATTCCCATTGATCAGCGTTTATTATTATATTTATCTCTTTCATCACTTTGTGAACTCTCATATGCCTAATTGTTAATGTCTTCTTTAATCATTATACCATCACATCTATATTTTCACCTTATTATCTTTAATATGTATTCTAGGTTATATCCTTGAGTTATGCTTACTAATATACCCTAATAGGGCACAACCTTATCAAATACCATCTTTATCAAACAATCCAGGTCATCTTAATGATTATAACTGCCTATGGGTAAATCACTATTTTGAATTTTTTTACTTATTATAGCTATGTTTGGGTAAATTAATACCTTTTAAATCAATGCATGCAATCATTTTCTCATTTGGATTAATCTCAACCATGGGTTAATTCCACCTTTCTTCTTCCTTTTTTTTCAAGGGACCATCCAATCACATACATGATGATCAATCCTTAGATGGGGCATCATCTTAGGCTTTCCAAACACCATTTAGATCTTTTTATTCAAATCATCATCTTCTTTTTGGCATATATGACATTTCTCATTATTTGAGAAGACATTATTGTGCTTACAACTTGAAAAATCTTCCCAAATAGGGGTAAAATGTAGACATGTAAAAGTGGCTAACAATAGATTCACATCTAACTTTAGACCAATTCTTTCCAATCATTTAATACCTAGCCTAATAATTTCCATAAGTCTCAAATTTGGCTTCATAACCATGCAATTAAATCAACTTGGCCCATAAATTAACTAATTTGGTTAAATACACATTGAATTAAATCAAATCTTGCAAAAAAAGACCAAATGACTAAATGGGATTAATTAAAGTGAAAATCTTGATCAAAGAACAATTAAATTCATCCTTGATCAAATGAGATAATAAATAAATTGCCAAAAAGGAAAATTTAAATATCAAGAGCATCTTACAACATCTTAGAAGCTACTCATTACCTTTATGAGTTGTCTTAAATGGAAAATATCTAAAGAATATCCAAGGAATATGAAAACCTCAACCAAGGTTAATAAACTCAACCAATCTTCCAATTTAACCCATTTCAAGTGATTTTAAAGCCTATAAAATCAAGCATATAAATCTTCATTTAGAGATCTTGGATATAATAGTGTTATTATGTAGTAATTTGGGCATGAATGTAAACATAATGTTATAATGAAAAAATTCTTCCAAGCCATGCCAAATCAAGCCACATTAATCCAAATCCAAGCATTGAACAAGGTGATAAGAGGAGATGAAGGTAGCCACATGCCATTGATAAAGACCTTTTAAGCACAAATCTGAGCAAGCCAATGAAGAAGCCTTTTGGAGAAATCAAGGATTTGGATAAGGAATTTGTATTTTGTGTTTAAATTTTCATGTCCTTACATTTTTATTTGTGTTTTCAATTGGTTTACTCACCATGCTCTACCCATGATTTAGGACTAGAGATGTTAGATTTTTAGTGAGTTGATCTCATTATGTTTGGAACTAACTCTATAATAACCTCCTTTTATGATTCAAATTCTTTGATTGCACCACCTTCTCTACCTTGAAACACTCCTCCATAGGAAGGCAATAGGCCTTCCTAGGGTAGTTATTATCATAATCACTCCTATAGATGATATTATGCTATTGGTTCTCCATTAAGGTGCCATTTCACCCCCCATGAATCATTTTTGTGGTTGGGTACCTCTACCCCCTTCTTCTCAACAAAACCAAGGGTGGGGATCTCTACCTCTTACATGCCACTATCCTCTTGGGATCTCATAGGGTGTTATAGTTTAGACCCTACTAGACAAAGGCTTGCCTTTACTCTCTTTGACTATCTCACCTTGATACTCCATGCAAGATAATGCATAAAAAGAGGATTATGACCATAATGCTTCTAACTATGGTTGGGACCCCATTTATAAAGTCAATTATCCTTTATGATATGGATGGGGTGATCCTCCTGATCATGACCCTTCATTTGTTGTTTTATTTTCTACTATTACTTAAGTATTTCTTTTTTGATGTAATAGAACTTATTCTACACCAGGCCTAGTTTATTTTTTGGTCTCTTAGATTATTTCCTCATGTGTGCTAAGCATGGCCTAGTGTGGAATTATGGGATGTTCTATACCACCTTAATTTTTTGTAATAGTATTGTATGTTGATATATTTATATTAATAATAATCTATATTTCATAAAAAAATTAGAATTAAAAAAAACAATTATTTACATCTAAATTCCATATTTTTTATAATATTTTTGTTTGTAGATCCTTTTCATGAACTAAAATAATTGCTAATATCCTAGAATAGTAGAGAATTTTTAGGTCTTGATAGATTTTATTTGCAAAAAATTGGATTTTTTCTCTCATTTATCAAGTGTTTCCTTTGTTCTTATAAATTGGTGCCTTCTTTAAATTGCTACACATGCATCAAAACATATAAAATCAACAAGGTAAGTGACATTATGCATTTTTGTCTATTTAATTTCATTTATTTTCAGTTATTTCATTATTTATTTTCATTTATGATATCTTGTGTTACTACATTTCTATGCCAAAGAACCATTCTTTATTATAATATTGTGACACATGATGATACTAAGGTGAGGCATATGTATACATCTAATATTTATCACTTTATTAATAATTTATCTTATAGAGGCTTGGTGACACATCATTCTCCCTAAGTTCATGCCTTAAAAGATGCACCAATAATGTGGTGGGCTTAGTTCATGGTACATTATGAGAGATGTTTGCATACTATTATACCATTCCTTCATTACTATTAGTTTTACCTCATTTGAGTCTCTCTCCATATTACATATTTGTCTACTTTTCATGTATAATTTATGGATTCCCTATATCTCACAATATTAGTTAGGTGATATATTTATTTAATACTAGTCTTCCCTATAATATTTCATCATAGATTCCATATAATAATGAGTCTATCTTTTGTCATATGTATTATATCATCCTAGATAATATATTAATGTGTAATCCAAAATATTCTAGTTGTATTATCTTGGAATATATCATTCAATTAATAGGGTTAGTTTTGAATATTTTGTATGTATATATATGGGTCATATTTCATTAAAAAATAAATATGACACACTCATATACTTTTTTTTCACTCATATTTATGGTCCCTAAAATTATTTTTAGGAGTTATATATCTAGAGGTTTATCTTCGAGGGCTAGTTTTTTATGGTCTTTAAATCTCAATAGGAGAATTCAAATTGAATAGGTACACTTAGTATTTGGAGTCCCCAACTAAGGATACTTAAGTCCCTATCTTGTCATTTTATGTCTTTGAAAGTCTATAATATATATTGAAGTTCCACTTGATCTAAATGGGGATATTTAATAATTGACGGGTTCAACCAAAGGTAAGTATATCTATACCTAGCCTAATTCCTTTAATTACATAGTAAATTAGATATTTATTACTTATTTATATTATCAATTTAAGTCTTTATCATTGTTTATGATATTAATTATATTGAATAAGATAGTATAGATATAGGGTTTTTTAGGCTTGTAATTTATTACCTTATGTTTCATACAACATCCATTGGTAAACCATTGTAGCTCATCACTTTCTTGTTATTTTAGTGGTTATCATTATGGTGGACCATTTTTCATGTGTTCATTAGTTCATTATATGTTGTATCCTTATTATATCCTTGATACACCCATTTAAAATCATTTTGACAATCATTTATCTATAATGAAACTTTGTGAGAGTTATATCCCATGTCATAGGCTTGGTATTTATAACCCTTTCCAATTGACATTTGAGTGCCGATTCCTGTATGTTTGGTCTATGTTTATTATAGGTCCTTACTTGCTCATCCAAGAATATGAAAACTCTATTTTTATGAACTTATTCAAGTCATAATATTTTAATAAAAAGATGATAGTTATAAATAATACTTTCCCATGCATACAAGTCCTAATTCTTGTGACTAATTTTTGATTTGGTATGTTCAGAATAGTCCCTCTTAATGTAAAGATTTGTATAGTTATTTATTTAATGAGTTCTAGATGTATTATACAGATAGAATAGTCTCACACCTATTTTTTATTTTTATGGGACTCTTTACACTATTTCTTACTCCATTGGCATGCCAAAAATATGGAACAACCCATACAGATAATTTGAATTTATAAAATAAAATTTTCTTGAAATGTAAACAAATCTACTAGAGTTAGAGGGATATGGGAAACATGAGATGAATTACAACTATGAATATTTATATGGTGATCTAGAAGCATTCTGATTATTATTTTAGGAAGAGTATACATAGACTATGGATTTCTTATAGGTGATTGATATAAAATTATGAAGATCAAGCTAATATAAGGCAATCAGATAGTATAAAATGGTGTGAAAGATCCATATGTTTATGCTTAAGTAATGTAGGGTTAATTTAGGTCAAGAATTACATTTACAAGTGTATAATATCATATTTTAGTGTCTATAATCCAATAAATGACTGTTAAAACTAAAATTGTTTAAGATTATTTAATCAATGTATAGGTCTACCAATTTTACCATATATTTCCCTAGAATCACTATAATGGTTATGTTTTATGTCTCTATGATATAATATTCCCAATAATGAATAATTATTAGGACCAAATGACACTGAATACTAAGGGTTACAATGTGCCATAGAGACATAAAACACACCCATTATAGTAATTCTAGGGTTACACATTTATGAGTTATGTAGAGAATACCTTCCTAGGGATAATGACTTACATTTCCACTATAGTCTCAAATGAAAGATGTATTTATATTGAAAATAATATATATTTGGCACACATGATATACCACAAGACATGTGGAAGCCAAATTTAGTATTTATTATTATCTAAGTCCTACGTATTTTGGGTACTCCCATCACCTCACATGATGATAATGTCATGTTTAACTATTTATGTTATTTTTATATGATATTTAAAACTCCTAGAAATATTTTATAACCTAAGGGAATTTGAATAAAAAACACAGGTCCAAATATATTAGAATATCTTGGGAATGATAGTGAATACAAAATATCAACAAAAGATAAAAGTCTGTAAGAACACATAATGTATTTACTTACAAAAATTTAGTTTGACAAATAAATATTTTATTTTGTATAAATATTGGTTTCTCTTAAAATTCCATATGAATTTTTAATTGACACATGACACATGAAAGTTTATATAGATGCCAAGATCTACCTTCTGGTAAAATTTTATGTCAAATAAAGAACTTTTATTTTTAAACTATTCTAAGGGTAGACCAAAATTAGTATACCAAATCTAAATCAAAAATTGAATAATTTATTTTGGGTTTTATATGCTAATAAATACCTTTTGATAAATTTTCAAGTTAAAAAATCACTTTGAGTTATTTTCTTGAACTCTTAATTACCTACTACAATCATCACTTTATAATCACAAAGATCCATTGAGGGTGAGGGGAGATAATAATTGGGGGTAATTACAGTAGGCCACTAAAAAATATTTAACTTTGGAAAACTAAATAAAAATCTAAATAAATTCATATTTTATCTTATATTTAACAACTATGAGCACGAGAAAACTAGGTATGAATAGGCTCCAAGGAAACATTATGCAAGATGTGAAGCTTTATGATAATATATTAAACCATATTAAATATATGGATAAGATATAACATGGATGAAATATAATTATACAAACACCCATATTCATGCAATAGATAAATGATGATAAATCAAATGAAACCTTTAAAATGATAATGCACATATTTATCTATGTAACATTACTACCTCTTTATATTAGAAACTTACAATAGAGTGTAAGTATTTCAACATTAATTATTATCTATAGAAGTTACATAAAAAAATATCCATTTATGATCTTATATCGATAAGAAGGAAACTATGGTAAGGTTTAGAGAGTATATTAATTGTAGAACAAGTCTTTTATAATTTAGACATGTAGACTAGGTATTCTTTAAAATAATGATTTTCCTATTAATACCCAATGTTAATTAAGTAATTTTTTTAATTGATATTTTATGAAATATCATTAGAGTTAACTTGTAATATTAAATTAGATAAAAACACTTATTCTAACACTTAGTAATGAAAAACAATTTATAATTTTTGTGCAAGTCATAATTTTTGTCTAGATTTCTTTATGTTTATTTGTGCCACCTTTGAACATGCAACAACCCTTTATTTTACTCATCCTTTTTGAATGAATATTTTTTGTTTCTTATTATTTAAAACCTTTAATGATGTTTGAATTTTAGGTCATTTTGTATTATCTTGCAAAGTTTTATGCAGGTTCATTTTTGAAGGTTTTTATTATTTTTTTGCATAGAGAGAATGAGGATTGAAGCCTTATAATGCAAAAAGGGTTCTAGTGCATATATTTGAGAATATTTTGAATAATTATTTAATTTATTTACACATTAGTAAGAATATTATGATCATTTATAAATTAATCTTACATCATCCTTTGGTTATGAACTGTTGTGACTTGGCCTTATAAGGTTTCAAATTCCATGTAACTTGTTTTGTGAGCTAATTATTTTTGGGTCCATTTTTTATTGTGATATTTTATTGATAAAACATAATTATAATTTATAATAATTTTTTTTTATTCCTTGTATCATGTAAGGTTGTTTCTATTTGATTTAATGCCATTTTATGTTGTGCTTAATCGTTATTCCTTATGTTGTGATGTATTATGTTGTATTATAAATTTAATAAAAAATAATTTTTATTGCATGTAGTGATGAACTAAAAATATCTAAACATGTTAGTGTTTTTTTATAATTATTATAAATATTTGGGTGTTGGTCAAATATAAGCATTCCCCTATGCTTGATCCATCTAGTTAGCCAACTTGAGGATATAGATCATAGTGAATACATTGAGTAATATAGATACATGCAATGACCTCGAGTTAATAGGCATAAATAATATGATATAATATTTCAAAAAATTATAAATT
This sequence comes from Torreya grandis, assembly GCA_037957365.1. Lineage (NCBI taxonomy): Eukaryota > Viridiplantae > Streptophyta > Pinopsida > Cupressales > Taxaceae > Torreya > Torreya grandis. The sequence continues at coordinate 6,014,538 of JARHVA010000132.1, forward strand.
AATATTGCATAGTGTTGCATTATTATAATGTGTATGCAGTCTATATTTATAGACATTTAAATCTAATAAATAACTAACTGTATTCTTTATTTCAATTTATTACATTATTCCACTAATTAATTTTTAATTTTAAATGGTCCAAGATATATTTTCATTGAGATGTCTAAGAATAACTAATTCAATTGATATCAGATAAAGGTTTCTTCATTTTAGGTGAGCATGTGATAATTGAATATTGTTTTACAATTAAAAGTGTGAGTAGAAAATGGTGAATACATATTCCAATGACTGTTGTATTAAATGTGTAAGATATATTTGTTATATATATATAAAGACACACCCAATAGTGTTCACTAAAATGTCACATAGATCACTCTTGTTGTGAAGACTTTCATTCTTAGAAAGATTTATTAGAGATAGGAAATACCATCTATAGGGTAAGTAATCCATTTAATGTCAATTCATTGGGTTTGATGATGATGAAAGTGATGCTTAAGTTTCATATAATAATCTAAGAAACATGTTACATAAAAATAAATCAATGAGATTGGATATATATTTCTACATGTAGTTTCAAGGATCATTAGTAAGATAAAGCTAGACCCTCATATTTACTCAAGGATTCTTGGTCCTAAAGATCTCATTTATTATATCACTAAGTTAGATAAGTATTATAGGATTAAATTATGGGATATCTCAAGAAATTTGAATTCATATGCATGAACTTGAAGGTTAATTCCTCCTTATGGTGGGATAATGCATCCTTATCTTAGAATAAAATTTTCTTAGAGTTAATGAATAGATATGGAATTGGGATACAATAGTTATAAAGTATACATACGTACATACAGACACACACACACACACACACACACACAGAGATATACATACATACATACATATATATATATATATATATATATATATATGTATATATATATATGTATGTATGTATATATATATGTATGTATGTATGTATGTATATATATATATATATGTATGTATGTATGTATGTATGTGTATATATATATATGTATGTATATATATATATATGTATGTATATATATATATATGTATGTATGTATGTATGTATATATATATATATATGTATGTATGTATGTATGTATGTATATATATGTATATATATATACATATGTATGTATGTATATATATATATATATGTATGTATGTATATATATATATATGTATGTATATATAAATATATATATATCTATACATATATATATATATATATATATACACATATATGCATATATATATATATATGTATATATATATATGTGTGTGTGTATGTATATATATATATATTATTTTTAATTGTTGTTTAAAATTATTCAAGATTTTAAAAAATTATGAAAAAATAGATGATATGTAAATATTACACTAAGGAGTTTTATAGACTAACTATTAAAGTGGGTCATGTTGAATATGAAACTAATCATATTTCAAGGTAAATAAGTGGGTTTCAAATTTCCATTCAATATATACATGATATGATTATATTATGGTTTATGAATAATGTTATCAATGCATGTTAAAGGTAGAACATATGTTGTCATACAAAAAATAATGCATAGTGCAAGGGAAATTAAAAAAATCATGTGCATGATGATAATGAAGAAAATACATAGGTTACTTTACAAAATAATGATAATATATTAGTTATTGATTTATTATTTTTGGGGAAATTAGTGTTTAATTCCTAAATAATAAAATAGTTTGAGTAGAAGAAAATTAGTAAATAATATTCCAAATTAAAGTTACTAATTTGTGGAATTTAATAATAATTTGACCTTTTTTGAAAATAGTAGTGATAGAAAGAAAATTAAACTTATCTTATTCTATGTTGATCTAACTGAGACAGGGTCTAGAAATTTGTGTATAGGGCTAGGACACTATCGTAAATAGAATCATAAATTTCATTTCTTGATTAGAAAAGAGCATTAGAACTGAACACCTTGGGCTCTAGCACTATATTCCTTTTACAACTCTATTATCTTGAGGGTTTAGTCTTTCTCAGTTTTGTTAACCTGGTCAGTTAGAGCATTTGTACTAAATTTCAAAGCCTCGATGTCAATAGATCTCCTTATAGATCTGATTATTTTTGTACTTGTATCTTCTATATGATTGAATAAAACTTTATCAAATAGGTAAAATAGGTTAGTGTGTGTAATATGCACTGGACATGCTTCACACCCCATGTGTGGGCATAGTGCCTACATACCAATACTTCAAGGAGGGACCAAGCCATATGTAGTTTTCCCTTTAATGGTGCTTAGTGTAATACTGAATGAAATTTAAGAAATTATAAGATTAGGTAAGATTTATATGACTAGGGACTGGTGTAAGTACTTGAATTGGCTTGAAAATGTATAAACTAGCTATATGCAGAAAATAGGGAAGATTACTTGAGTGGTCTTACTTATATTCTTGCTTTCTTGAGTGATATTTGCTAACCCTTTCCAAAAAATCTTTGAATGGGATTATATATGGATTTATTAGTCTTGGATTAAATTTATTTTCATTAGGCTAACATGATTGAAGATAAAGATCCAAAAGGAAATGACCATTAGGGACTAAGATGTACTTGGATAATAGCACTAAAATCTAGACACCCTAGGGTCTAACACTAGTGTCCAAGTTGGGTGTTATTTTCCTAAGCTAACAAGGCTTAGGAGGATGGATTATTCATGAAGAGAGGGTCTTGGCTCAAATAGGATCAAGTTTGGAAGGCTAAGAATGACTAAAAATTTGTGAAAGTAAGCCTAAGAGGGTCATTAGAGAAAGCAAGAGGGACCTATGGATTGGGTGTCATTAGCCATGCTCAAGTTACCATTATTTGCATTTTATATGAATAAATTCTCCCCCACTTTATTATAACGATGAAACAAATCAAAATAATAGGATAAAGGAAAATAGAAAGTATACCTGAACTTACCTACAAAGTTGAAGCCCATGAAGCTTGTGTGATGCTAAGTAATGTTGGATAGTGTATAGAGAGCAGATTGTGTAAGTGTGAATCTATGAAAGGAAAACAAAGAGTATATTAATTATTATTAGATTTAATATAAAAAATGTACAAATTTGGGTAAGAGATAGAGGATGAGAAAGGAATGAATACACCTCATCGAGTACATGAAACAATACAAAACTTATTGTGATATTGAGTAAGGCTGAGTGTGTTGGGTATGTGTTGAATGATGTTATACCAAAATTTATATCATAAACAAAGATGAGTTATCAATTCCCCAAAAAGTGGATCAAGTATTCAAATTATATCCCTTTATCTCCATCATTGCCTACTAAGTGAAGCTAGGTGGTCACACATGTGTTGAGTAGTATTTGGATTGTGTGTCTAATCTCTCTAAATTGGTGGCTCAAGAATACAAAGGCTAGCCCTTTTGATCCATAATTTCCCACTAAGTGAAGCTAGGTGGTCATACATGTGTTGATTAGTGTTTAGGCTATGTGTCCAATCCCTCTAAATAGGTGGTTCAAGAAGACAAAGGCTATCCCTTTGGCTCCATCATTGCCCCATAAAGTAAAGCTATAAATTAATACTAATATGAAGAAGTATGTCTTATGATATGGCTCCTGAATCCCATGAATGCTCTATAAATCTAACAAAGTGGCATGGATAGTTGAATGTGTACTATAATCTAGGCCAATGTTGGCCACCTTGGAAAATATGAAGATAGGCTTGTATGAAAGCCACTCCAAAACTAAAAAAATTACTTATGTGGAAGCCACTCAGGAACTCAAGAACTCAAGAATGTATAGGTTAGGATTGTATGAAATATCCACTCCAAAATTATTCCAACCACCTATAGATATACTAAGGAATGTAACTACTAAGAATGCTTGGGTAATGTTAAATTCAGAAAGAAAAGAAGCAAAAGTGTTGAATAATCTACCCCCAATCACTAGTGTCTAAAAAATGGATTTTAATCTAGAAGTTATACCAAATATCATATCTAAAACTAGAAGTGAGAGCCATCATGCCATGCATGATGCCCTTATATCTAGATTCTCTATGCAAAATTGTACTAAAATTTCTAATTTTGCTTTAAACTGTAGTTGACAAAACTATAAATAAGCTTACCTTTCTATCTATTTTTTGAAAACCTAGTTTTTTTGTTGTTTGGATAGGAGCATTATAAATGAATAGTAGTTCCACTAGAGCTATAGTCTAGACTCAACACTATTGTCATGAGCTAAAATTGAGCACTTTTATGGAATCTTGACCATCTGCCTGATCTATTCTAAGTGGTTTGATGATTGGTTGTTGTTTTGGTTATTCTAAAACTTGATTTTTAAACCAATAAGATATCTAATATTTATTAAAAAAAACCCTTATTTTTTCCCCCTCTTCTAAGGGTAAGAATAGGTACCCTGTAATGAATGCCCTTAGAATAAGAATCCTTACAAGTGTCTTATACTATAAATATACATGATATAGTAATGATATTCAATAAGATGTCTCAAGATATAACATGATTTAAATTGAGAGATTGTTAAATCAATAGGGGTATGACTATATAGATATAACAATATGATAACATGTGTAATGTACTAAAATAAAATTTAAAAGATAGTAATTTTAGTTGTTAGTTTGTTAGGTTAGTCAAGGAGGGATGGAACATGATGTCCATCATGACAACCAAGAAAATAGGAAAAATTCATGATATATATATATATATATATATATATATATATATATAATGGCATTTTAATAATTAAGAATCAATCAAGAAACAAGCACATAAAATAAGAAGTGAGAAGCATACAAGAGTGGCTAAAGGGCCAAATAGATAAGGGGCATGGGCACATGTCACTCAAACTAGAAAACAAACATACAAGGTATGTTTAAATGCCACATACACATATAAGTAGAGAAAGAAATGTTGGCACAAGGGCCATAGGAACATAGAATATTAAAAACAAAGGGCATTAACAAATATCCTAAGGCACACACATGAATATAAGCAAAAGATATTTATAAATGTCCTAAGTCACTTATAGGAGACAAGCAAGAAATAGAAATGAAAGCACATCAATCTATGCTAAGAAATAAAAGAAAGTATGTAAAGGTTGGAAGTACAATCATATTTAACTAATCAAAGAAATAGATGAATGTATGCAAGACATGAGTAGTAGAAGACTAGGTATATACTAATAAATACACAAGTGTTAGATACTAGTGAAATGTCAATCAAGTAATATGTGTAAGCTAGTAATTAATATACATCAACATGATAACTAGAGTGTGTAGTGTAGAAATGACATAACTTGGATGGTGTAGTAATGTATTAGATGCCCTTAGTGGGTATGTATATCGATGTTTGTCTCAAATGTAAAAGTATGATGCCCCCTTAATGGGTAGAGTGAAGCAATCAAGTAGTTGGATTGTATTGCACATATTCAAAGAAGATCAAACAAAGCATGGTAATGTAGATAAATTGAAATAAAATAGCATGAAATAATAAATATAAGTCCTACCATATTAGTAGTAGTGTAAAGCATAGATGATGCATACAATCAAAATGTTTTTGTTGTTTTGACATATTTGAATGTTTTTATATTTTTGAAATGTTATATTTTTTTATATTTTGTCATTTTGTATTTTTTTGTATTTTTAAATATTATATTATATTTATATTTTGAAATATTTGATCTATGTAGAATCAAGCATAATAAACTATGTATAGGAATTACTAAGGCAAAATGATACTAACCGAGTAGTCTCATGTGAGACTCCCTATCATGGTGTCCTGTATCAAGGAGTAGAATTATGGTGATCATGAAACATGATGGAAATGTTGGAACTGTGGCTCTAAAAGCTATATATGTTGTAGATGCTCTGAAATCTCTAAAGTAGAAACTAACTGTGGGGTCCCTTTGTAACTTTGAGAAGTGGATGTAACTATATGGACTTTAGGGACCCATTTGGAAGTAGGAGAAGCTCTATGAACATATTCTCTATGTGTAGATGCATGAGATCTCAATGAAACCACCCTACTTATGAATACTATAGTTAGATGTTGTATAGAATAATGAAGCTATGTAGGTGTATGAAGCTTTTGTATTAGTGGTGGATGCCTCAGTTATGTCTGATTTGAAAGTGGGAGAGGAACTGAAACTAGAGGAGATACTAAAACTAGTGTTATTACTACAACTAGTGACTACAAAGTAGATAATGGCTCTAAAGTGCAGAATGGTAACCCATATGAAACTCCATTGAATATAATAACATAATTAACATGAATGAATTTCATGCATCTATGAACTGTAGAAGGTATTACTTAAAGTTTTTGGTTCCATGGTTGACCAAGTAACATATCAAAAACTCCTATGCTAGGAAGTATGGTGAATGGTGTGGCCACATGTGTAGGACAAACCTATAAAGGAATTACTCTCACCCAATGAACTCTCTATATGATCATTAAAACCATTGATAACTATGTCTCTCAGATTTATATATTTCTCTAAATAACACAAGTACTATAGTAGTGTCATGGTGCACATGTTGAGACTAGAACCATTATCAATAAGCACACTATGAATAGGTTGATTATGAATGTGAGTCTTTATAAAGAGTTCATGATAATTTTAATCATCCTCAATGATATCCTACTTTGAGAAAGAGATAGAAGGTCTAGATGGAACTCGAGAACTATATACACTGATCATGTTGCTTAAAAGATGTAACTCAAATAAAGGTTCCCTATATGTATCTGGTGGTAGATGTGCATGATATGCATGGAGAACCCCTAATATGTCCCCTATATCCTATATTTAATATTGTGGAAAAGTATTTTAAAATATTTTAAATGCTTTATCCTATTTTTTTGTGTCGATGGAGGCTCAACTAAAGTGCCAAGATCAATAGTGTTTGAATCTATTAAGTCATGTAACTTGTGCTTTAAACTAATACATCTATTTGTCATGTGACTTATTACCCTATAGTAGTTAAAAAATGAATTTTGATCATATCCCTTTTAAAGAGGATTTATTGTATCAACTTCTTGAATAGGAGGGAGAGATATGATATTACAATCCAAATGCTATTGTAAAACCCTAGTTAGAGGAACTGATAGATTTGTATAAGTATGCCAAGGGGGTGCTGATAAAACTATTTGCTAAGGAGGATACAAAGCCATATTGACTATAGGTTGATTCTACCCTTTATTATCATTAAACTTGAACCATTATGTGACTTTGAGTATACTCCTAGTATTTGTGTTTGATGTATTAGTGTACTTTAGTTTTCCCATTGAAACTAGTTTGACTTCTCTTTCCTTTAATGTGTGACATAATTCTGTGATGAAAGAGAATATTTTAAACATAATTGATTCATGAAATTCTAGTAGAAGAATTTATTTAAATAGGTCCTATAACTCTTTATCTACCATAGGGATAGTCATCTTAGCCAAGATGGTCTTATATCAAAGAAAATAATTTGTGAGATTCTCATTTGACCTTTGTTTCTATTGTACAACTTGAGTATATGAAATCTTATCACCAATGCTAATACTGAAGTGTGATAGGAACATGTCAACCAAAATATTAAATTCATTGATCAACTAACTTGGTAGACTATAGAACCATTATAAATCATAATCCTTTAGACTTTATGAAAATAACTTGGTAAGTATCTAATCATTTGGTACCTAATCCAAAAATGTTACATTAAAATCTCTAAAATGTGTCTCTAGATCACCCTTGCCATCATATAGAGTAAGTTTGGGTTGAACAAAACCTTGTGGCAAGGGTGTATATGCAATGTGGCATGTCAATGGTGTATGAATAAGAGTAAAAGAATCCAAACCTTGCATAGGTCTAGTGGCACCTTGCTCAAGATGTAGCAAATTGGATTGAAAATATATTATCTATTACACAAGGGCTACCACATTAGGAGATGGGTATGTACTAGTTATAACTTGTGGCAAAGAGGTAGGTTGGGATACTATAGGGGTTGTTAAGACATAGTTGCCCACGTAGAGTCATTTACAACTAATGGCTCTATGGTTTGAGAAGATTGACCATTGTTCACTCATTATTGTTCTTCTTGTAGTATTTTAAGCATGACATCTTGGATGTTAGGGAGTTTAGTTAATAGTTCTTAGAGTTACCTTTTATACATTTCATCAAAATTGGTATATTGGGCTATTGATAAGGTAGGAAAATAAGTTAAAATTTGAATGATTTTTTGCAAAAATTTGTAATAGGTAAATTGTGGTATAAAAAATACTTTTTGTAAGAAATGTAGAGTCCTAACAATAGTTAATTAGAAATTTCATAAAAATTTTATGAATCTCACAAACATGTAAGGTGATACCTCAAGAAGCAATGGGACCTAGCATGGTCAACTAGGGTTTTTATAGTAATATTTTTGAAAAATACTATTAATTTTTGAAATTTGAAATGATTTTCTAATTTTAATATGCAACTAAAAACTCAAAAATTTAGTGGAAAAGGTTTTATTTAATAGGACCTAGTATGTGTAACTAGGGTTTGGAGTTTTTTTTTTGAAATTACTATTGAATTTGAAAATTTTAATCAAATTTCTAATTTTTATATATGGAAGTAAAAATGTAGAAAATGAATGGAAAAATACTAGGACCTAATTGATTCAACTAGAATTTGAAATAAAATTATTTTTGAAATTAATATTGAATTTGAACTTTTGAATCAAAAATTTTAATTTATATATGCAAGTAAAAATTTAGAAAATGATTCGATATAATGCTAAAAATTTATTGGGACCTAGTTGATGCAACTAGGGTTGAAAAATAAATTATTTTAAAATTTAATACCAAATTTTAAAATTTTAAATGAATTTATAATTTAAATATTAAAGTAAAAATTTAAAAATTTATTGGAAAAATCAGTAGGAACTTTACCCTAAGGTTTCTAGGGTTTTAATGCATAATTTAAAGTAAGTCATGTTTATTATTTTTTGGGAAATTAGTGTTTAATTTTTAAATAATAAAAGGTTATGAGTAGGATACATTTAGTAAATAATGTTCCAAATTAAAGCTACTAATTTGTGAAATTTAATCACAATTTGACCTTTTAAAAAAAGTAGTAGTGAAAGAGAGAAAATTAAACTTATCTTATTGTATGTTGATTCGACTAAGACATGTTCTAGAAATTTGTGTGCAGGCTTGAGACACTATCACAAAAAAAGTTCTAAACTTCATTTCTTGATTAGATAGGAGCACTAAAACTAGACACCCTAGGATCTAGTGTTATAGTCCTTCTCTAACACTACTATCCTAAGGATTTAATATTTTTGGGTTTTGTCTACCTAGTCAGTGTGAGCCTGTGTACCAAATTTTAGATCCTTTTTATCAATAGAGCTCCTTGTAGATTTGATTCTTTGTGTACTTGTATATTTTATGTGATTGAATGCAACATTGGTAAATAGGTAAAATGGGTTAGTATGTGTAAGATGCACTAGACATGCTTCACACCCTATGTATGGGCATGATACCTACATAACAATAATCTGAGGAGGGATCAAGCCATATCTATTTCTCCCTTTAATAGTGCTTGGTGAAATGGTGAATAAAATGAAATAAATGCTAAATTGGGTATACTTGAGATGAACAAGGACTGGTAGAAGGACTTGAATTAGCTTGAAAGTGTATAGGCTTGTTTTATGCAGAGAATATGGAAGATTACTTAAGTGGTATTGTTTGTATTCTTGTTTGCTTAAGTCATATTTTCCAACCTTTTTCAAATGACATTTGAATGGGATTATATATGTATCTATTAGTCATGGGTTAAATGAATTCACATTAGGCTGACATGATTGAAGATAAAGATACAGAAGGAAATGAATGTTTAGGCCTAAGATGCACTTAGATAATAGCACCCAAAGTTGGACACCCTAGGGTCTAGTTCTAATGTCCAATTTAGGTGCTATTGTCTTAAGCTGATGGGGCCTAAGGGGATGGATTAGTCATGAAGAGAGGGTCCTAGCTCAATTGGGATCATGATTGGAAGGCCACAAATTATTAGGAATCAATGAAAGTAAGCCTAAGAGGGTCATGAGAGAAATAAAGAGGTACCTAAGAATTGGGTGTCATTATCCATTCTCAAGTTACCAATTTTTGCATTGTATATTACTACAATTATCAAGGCAATAGAACTAGGTAAAACTTAGGTAGAAGAAAACCTACTACAAGTAGAGGATCTTATTGATGAGGTAGATGAATATATTTCATGGGGTACATGTTTTAGATGTGGTGAAACTAGACATAGATAATTTGAGTTTCCATATGCATACAAAAAAGGTTGAATGAAATTGATACGAATGCACGTATCACACAAGTGGATGAGTAAAGTGATGCATCAATATATCAATAAAAAAATCATAAATGGGTGAATCTCTCATGATGAAGATGGTGTTATTGAAACTAGACAACAAATATAATAGTCCCACTTTGATAAATGTTATATTAAATACAAGTAAAAATATAGAGGCAAATGCTACAACTTGATTATTTATACTTATACCATAGAATTTTTTTTAAAGAGGTGATTGAAAATCTTGGTCTAAAGAATATTACCCAACCAAATACATATATATTGTCTTAGTTTTTAAAGGGACATTAGGTTATAATGAATGAGAAATGTCTATTAAGTTGTTAAATATATGTATATAAGGATGAAGTTATGTGCAACATAATTTCCATGGAAATTTTACATGTGTAACTTGGAAGGCCTTATTAGAGTGATAGGAAGGCACAAAATGATTTTTGTCCCAACACGTATGCTTTTTTAAAGGATGGGGAAGAATACATTTTAGTTATTTTCACGGATAAGTATAGATAAGTAGACAAAGGAACAATAGTATTGATGTTTTAGAGAAATGAATTCCTAGAAGAAGTGAAGAAGTAGTGTGTATTCTATGCATAATTATGAAATACCATGTAATTTTTAAGCATAGACACAACAAAAAAATTAATTTCATGAAATTTGGACTTGTTCATAAAGTCTACAGATATTATTTTGAGTGATTTACTAGATGGGTTACTATAAATAAGGAGTATAATTCATTAAATAGATTTTATTCTAGGATTTATTTTATTGAGCATTATGAACATAGGTTGAAATGAAAGGAGGATATAGGGTTACAAATAAAATTTTAGGAGATTTTAGATAAATGGATGATAATATAAATTGTGATCCTGTGTATAGATTCAACAATACTAACACCTATAAAATCAAGTGAATATAGTATGTTCATTGATTCCAAATTCATCAATACTATTAATGTAAAGTGTATATTTCCATTTTCATGCATGGATTATTTGATGGTTTGATTAATTTTATTATGTTTAAAATGGTGTTTCTCATCTTTATATTTTACTAATAATATCTCATACATGACTCATTAGGGAATCAATCTCTTTGAGTAAACATCCTAAGGAGTGCATAAAGAATTGGGTAGTTTTGGATTTTTAGTATATTTTTTACATATCTTCAAACAATATATATTCATACTACATTTTTATCATATTTTCCTCCCTTGAGTATATTTTCCATTTTACTTCTTTGTCTCTTTCAGTTCATATTTTTAAATTCCTTGTATTTCCTATCATATTATAACAACTGATATAATTGTTTCTTAGTGTTTTATCCCTATATGGTAATGGTATTCAAACACATTTATTATATGTATACATTATATCACCATTTATGATATAATACTATGTTTGTTTTATTATATCATGAATGATGATACAATACTATGTTGACCTATACAATTATACTATATGGATCAATATTGATACCACCAACTTGGACTATTAAATGATTTATAATTTTATATTTATGATTATAGGGGTCATAAATATAATTTTAAACTCACAATATACTCACATGCTTTTTATATGTTTTTAATTTATTCCCTTAAGTAATATAAGGAGGAATTAGTGGATAGAGGCATATTCTTATGGAGGTCAAGCTTTGCTCAAGGCCATTAAAAATCTATAGGCAAAAGTTGAGACAAGCATATGATACTTAGTATGTACAGACTAAAATTATTGACACTTATGTTTTCATCCTTACCATTTTATATCACCACCTAGACACATATCTTAAAAAGTGGTGATAAATCCAAGCGAGAGATTGATACCCCAAAACTTTAGCCCATAGTAAATATCTGTATCCCTAATATATTTCCTTTATTTACTTAGTAAATAGATTTTACATACTTTTTTTAATATTAGTATGTATGTTGTTTTTACTTTGTTTACACATTTTGAATTTTTTCTTAGTAATAACATATTATAGAGTGTGTAGGCATGTAGATGCAATCATAGTTTAGATCCTCATCTAGGTCTCACTTCCCTAGAATATAGATATAACCAACCATTTAGAATATATATATATATATATATATATATATATATATATATATATATATATATATATATATTATCTAGTCTAGTTTTTTAAATATTATATCATAAATTTTTAAAATTCCTTGACACTACTTATACAACTATTGATTTATACCATTTATATTATCCTGGTACCAAGTTAGATATCATATCCCATATCATAGGCATAAGATTTGTAACCCTATACCCTTGATATTAAGTGTGGATCAAAATATACTATATCCATATATATTTAAACCACTTAGTTATTTCACCTATATACATTTTCATGTGTGGAAGATTTATCTTAGTCTTATATTCTAATTTATAGAGAGAAAAAGGATCCTTGCATAGATAATCCTAACATGCTTACATTATGGTGAACTCAAATTCAATATTATCCCACCACTGGTTGGATCATATTCAAATTTTCATTTGATTATAATGGTTATATTCACATTAAATTCAACATCATAATACATAGTAATGAACTTGAGATGAATCATATCCTATCACTCTTTGGATTGTTTTAAATTTATCCAAATTTAAAATTTATCCATCATTTTTCAATGATTTATCCTCTTAGTGTTTTAATAGCGAGCCTAAATACATTGTTATTTGACATGGGTCACTCATTTCTACCTTTCATGACCACCATTAGAGGAAAATATTCATGGTGAAATTATTGTTCTCAAATTTTTATGGCCAAATATCCCCATGATGATATTCTTATTCATGATATTCTATATGAATATCCCTATAACATGGTAAAATATTAATTCCCTACCATATTTGAAAACTATAACATGTTTGAATATACCATATAATATATTCCCATTTATGATGATCCTACCATGAAATATGATCCCATTTATTACACTTATAATATGTTCAAAGATCAATATAAACAATTTCCAATCTATCATGACGATTCTTATAAGTGATATGAATAAGAAAAACCACTCATTGATGAAATTTATGACAAAGGTTAAAATAATTATGATGATATCCCCATCCATAAAAATTATAGCATTATTGAATATCAATATTCAAAAAATCCCATATATCATGATGATACTTATAGATAGGGTGAAGAATAATATAATATATTTGATGAATTTTATAACATGGACAAAAATCTTGAAGATGCTTTTCCCATTTTCAAAAACACTCAATTAAATCCTAGAAATTAAATGGATGCTTTTATTAAATTATTCCAACCCTCCACCCTACCATTGTAAAGCCTTTTTTGTATATTTCATCAAATCTTAGCTCACATTCAAACCTACCATCTACAATAAACTTTTATCAGCTCATTGACAAAAGAAAATTACCAATTTCACATTCCTAAAACAAAATGAATCATAATTTATGTTAATCATGATCATATATATTATAATAATATTCATACTTATTTTATAGGTCTAATTTTATCTTCAACCTCCTCAAAAACATAAAAATCTAAATAAATAGAAAAGGAAAATTGTATCATTTGTGTCAACATAGTTTTAAATCAACTTCATGTCCAAAATAAATATATTTTACATAACAAAGAATAATTTGATACATTTATAAATACACTTCATATCAAATGTAAATGTATTGGCCAAACCCTAAATAAGTTGATACAATTATAAATATATTTCCTATTACATGAAAATGTATTGGCCACAACGCAAAAATTATAGATATTATCTTGAATTTTCTTCCTGTTAAATCTAACTATATTCTTTAAGACACATAAAGTGTTAATATAGTCTCAAAATTCCTTATATAAAAACCACTTATTTTGTCCAAAACATATAAAGTGACAATATTGTCTTAAAATCTCTCCCTATTGAATTCATTGTATTAATTATAATGTGTGAATTATCTCAGATTATATTGATAGTGCATATATAGTCATATTGAGAACAAATCAACAAAAAAAATATTAATATTATTGATTTATTCAAGGATAGTATCATCAAAACATTTTATATCAACATGGCTCATACTTCACAAAAAAATTCCAAATCACCTCCTAGAGATATAGATATTCTTTGGATGCTAAAATCTCTATTGTTATAAATTTTTGCATAGAATATGATAGTAAAGGTAATAAATATATGAATCACAAGTTTAATATCAAATCCACTCATATAATACCTTGCATGTTGGGAATATTTGTATTTTTATCCTTCTATTCATACACATGTTGGGTCATCTTTGATGCACTTATTCCTCTTATGTTACACTTTGGCTCATCTTGTGATGTCCATCCTTACCTTATTTAAAAATCTTGAGGAATCTTAAAATTCTCATCCTCATCCCTCATAAATATTAAGGAAGCCTTATGAGATTTTCCCTTTATTAAAAATTTTCCCTCAAAATAAGCTAGTTATACAAAATATTTCACACATTAAAGACAAAAAAATCAAATTCAATAAATCAATAGACACATTCTCTATTTTTTGTTATGAATGTACCTTATTAAAGGTAAATTACTTGTTATTTCCCTCAGAAATTTAGTTCAAATTTACTTATAACATGTTTTTTCAAGTTTGATTCAATTTTTTTTAGCTAAGATTTTCTATACATATGCCTATTATCATCAGCCTAAGAACATGTTCTCAATCATTTGGTACATATTATATTTTACACCTCTTGGTTATTTATTTTGTGAGTTGCATGGTAATCACATGGGAAATCAACTAAGACTTGCTCACATACACCCATCTTATTTATTTTAATACTTGAGATCCATTTCATACTTTGTTGTGCCTCTTAATTTTAATTGGTCATTACTTCCCTTATAGTTATTTGGTACCTTTTTATAGTCTCTCCATTTTAGGTTTATTCAACTATTTTTCTCTAACATTTCTATGGTATAATTTATATATATTTCACCATTTAATTTTTGATAATTTATATAGACATGTCATAGATTTAGCCTACTTATATTTACACATCTTGGTTTTTTAGTATTTGAGTTGTATTATAAGACCTTTAGGAGTACAACCAAGTCTTCCTCACAAATTACAGTTGACTTTATATCCTACTCCCACTCCTAACCATATCTAGGTATTTTCTTAAAAAAATAAGGAAATCATTTAGATAAATGTGTTTTCAGTTATAATCAATTATATTATTTATTTACACACTATTATAGTCTATTTACATATTATCATTCAAATTTTACCCTCTCTTATGATCAAGCATCAAACATGTATTTTATTTTATCATCCTCATTTATACATTTTTATGATTGGTGAAACCCAAATATTCTATGATCATCTTGATCTTTATTATTTTCAAAACTCATTTTAGCCACACCAAGTTCATTTTCAAGACTTCACTCTTTTCTGTGGTTTAAGTCTAGTAATATCCACGTGTTTTGGTATCTCTCTCTTATCTTATTTATTGGCTTGATGTAAGATATATTGTGTTAGTAATATTTAATTTTCATTATTGGCCATTTTAATATGTATGGAAGAGGAATATATAAAACTCTAAAATATTTAAAATCAATAATATCATAAAAAAAATTGTAAAAGGAAATAATAAAAATGTAGATAAATAATAAATAATAAATAAAATCACACCAATATATGTGATAATATAATTGGCACACCCCTTATCATATTCAAATCTAAAACTCCAAAGTTTCCCTCATGACTGAGTTGACATCCATTGGGGTGTGATAGGATAGTATACTATGGAATGAAGTCACATGCGCATGCGCGTGCGCACACACACACACACACACACACACACACACACACACACACACACACACACACACACACACACACACACACACACACACACACACACACACACACACACACACACACACACACACACACACACACACACACACACACATGTATTCATGTACACATGTACATGTGTGTGCATGCATATATGTGCACACACAAAATGTCACCCATACATGCGTACATATGTGTATGTGTGTGTATACATGTACACACATAAAATATCACCTACTTTTTCACATAAGTAACCAATCCTCATGGTATATCTATGGTTCTATAAGTGGTCTTAATAATGGAGATCACATTATGGGAAGGTATGATACTTTTAATATTCTTGCTTGTTATCCAACTTCACTAGTTATCTTAGGCTTTATGCTTATTGTATTAGGTTCTCTAGGGTCATTGATGCTAAAAATTATTATTATTTACAAATTAATTAGAGTTCCTTTTTTCAATTAAAGACTGTGTTTTAGCCTTGGTGACACCCATTTTTCTCCCCACCCATTATTTACCCTTTAAAAGTAGGTTTATTTCTAAATTTGCCCCATATTATATACATACATACATACATACATACATACATACATACATACATTATATATATATATATATATATATATATATATAATCTTTTAGACATGTTATCATTATGACAACATTAACATTTAGAGGTTACTCATTAAACTTTCCAATTTTGAACATAAGTTACATCTTTGAGTTGTTTCAAGATTTTCTATTTATTATTTTCCTCTTTTTATATGTTTCTTAATAATTATTTAAGGAAATTTGGATTTTATATTTTATTTTGATGGGAATATAGTAACATTTCTCCCTGTCATTCTTTCATGTTTCACCTTTTTTCCTAAATAACTAGTTTTATTTTTTTAGCACTTTACTTTATATCACTTATTTATCTTTTTCCTCAGGTTATTTGATTCTAATTTATCCTTATAATTTTAGATTATCAAATTTCCATTGTTATTATAATCTTTTTTCAATTATTTTGGTTATAAATTAACCTTATGAATCTCATCTTAATATAGGCACATAAATTAACATTTAAGTTAAAAAAGTGCACTTATGACCACTATTTTGACACACCTAGATTAAGACTGTTCCCAGGGATTTTTTTCACTTTCCACATTTTTTTTTAATTTCAAAATACATCCTAATTCTTCCAAGAATCAGGGAACATCTCTTTTTTGGCTTTTATTTTTGTCATCTTTGTGCACATGGTTTATTGGTCTCATCACCTTAAGTTTAATTGGTGTACCATCTTGTTTGTTTACTTAAATAGGACTCAAAACCATCATCATTAGAAATACCATGTTTTTTTTAGTCAACTTTATATTATACTCTTCATGTAAAAGTGGAGCTATGACCTCGTAATTTGCAATTAAATCTTGAATCTCTTATATATCTCAATTATTTTATCTTAATCTAAGGGTCATATAAATATTTATTTCATTTGGGATCCCAAAAACTATCCCAATATGATTACCAAGTCTGAATGGTAAAGTTTCATATATAACACTTGGTTCCAAAATGGATTTTTATTGCACTTTCACTCACATAACATGTTTTCTTGCCTACTCTCTTAGCTCCCTACAACCACTTTAGGGACTCAATTTGATAACCATGTATGTTGAAACTTTGATACCAATCCCATACTCTCCATATTTATAATGTATTTAAGTTTCATGTTTTTATCTTTGAGCTAAAATACATTTTTAGGGAACTTATCCCCACTTGTGGGCTCTCTTGGTTTGCCTAGGTCTCTTGGTTTATTTCGAAAATCCATTTTTGTTTCTATACCATTTCAGCCTTTGTAACTGGATCCATATTTTTATTTGAAACCATATGAGAAATTTTAATGTTTTGACCTTGACCTCTATATGTCTTGGCTTTTATTTTGTCCTTACCATATCTTTCCTTTCTCGAGTTATAAACTTACTAAATTTTCCATTTATGTGTATAGGGTTTAAATTTGCTTGCCCAAACCTAATCAATATTTTTCTAATGAATTTGGTCTAAGTGTTGAAAATTTCAAGTTCTTAAATTTAATCAAGTTTTTAAAACCCAATTAGGTTTAGGAGAGGGATCTTGTTCCATTCTTTTGTTAATCAAATAAACAACTCCAATTTTATAGTTTGATTAGTGTTATTCAAAACCAAAGTTCTAACTTAGATGCAATAGTACCTTTAATTTTGCTTGGTTCCTCCTAGTTTAAAACATAGTCATGTTTTAATATCTAATATACTATTCATTAATTTTAATTTCATGTTATAACTTGTGTTTAGATATCTTTTTAGGGGATGAATTATGAAATCAGAAAATTTAGGAGATGGAGGAGGCAATTGAGGCATTAATATTAATACAAGACTAGAGTTATTTTTGCTTCATTTTGCATGTGTAAATAGTGTTTATGGCTATAAATTATTATTTCCTCCTCCTACAAGCTTGCATTGGCTCTACATTTGATTGTGAAAGTGTTGATCATATCAGAGATTAATTTATAGAGTTATTGTTATCTTGATATCAAATTTTCCTTCATTATTGTAAGGTTTTATGTATCTTCTCAATTCCCTTATTTTGTTATTTTTTTATTAGTCTTACGTTTATGGGTTTAAATAAATTTATGTTGGAATTAATATCTAAATGTTGATATATTTTTTAGCCATTCCATTATTGTATTGTTGTATGCTAAACATAATGGAATGAACACATGAAAAATTAGTTTCAATCAAACTAAACAACACCCAAAACTATTTATTTGAAGTTAGGGGAAATCATGTTAAATACATGTTTATCTATTTTAATAACCTGTATGAAACCCATATAACACAAAACAATAAATTGAAATTCTTTTTTTACATTGTTCAAGTACCAAAAACCTATTGAAACAAGTTTGAAGTTTAGTATTGGTAGAACCAGTAAAGGCCCCTTGAACATAATGGTCATAACAAGCCACTAAGTGAAGATTAGTGTACTTAGAATAGGTAGATATAAACCTTGGGTAGATCCCCTAGATTGTACTTTCAAGAGAGGCTAGTTATGAAATGGGCCTAGAACAATGGCACATGCCAAAACACACATCAGCATAAATTGGTACTAAAAGGAGGGATACCACATAAGTAAAAACTTAAAAATGAAATTTTATAAAAGATTCAAAACATGAAAACTTGGGAGTGTTTCCCACACTTGAGTAGTCCAAATTCTAAACTAGAAAGCAAAAAAATACCCATAAGATCAAAGTACAATGGGACTGATTTTGATTTTTTAGAACTCATTAAACACCAAAACCTAAAATCAAACAAAGGGAAATGAAAAATACAACAAATATACTCAACTAATAGATCACCTAAAATTTTAAATATATTTATTGATCCTTTTATTTTCCCTCAAAACCAACTGATGGTGGCTACCCTATGAATTTCCTAGGGCCTAGCCATGATTACCTAATAATCTTGATAATTTTTTCCTAAAGTCTACACTTAATAGGATTGCAAAAATTGTGGAAAACTTACAAGAATTTAATAATGCCTTAATATGAACACAAATTCAATAGAAGGACATGGCATGTTGCATATTCTATTAGTCCTTGGGTAAGGTTGATTGTGCCTAGTATTTTGGGCTGCCAAATGCATCTATCACTTTGTGGAATAATTTATAAACCATTTTTATTAACCAATTTTGGCTTCCCATTGATATTTTTGTCTTATATTATCACTTTGTGACTTCCCATAGTGAGACAAATGAGCCTATGAGTATTTTCAATGCATGCTTACATAATCTCTACCAAACATTAAAATATCAATACATTAAAATAGAAGTGGATACCATACAAAGATACCTAAGAGATTTAGGCTCACTAACATATATGTTCCTTAAAATAAATCCAACATCCCTATTATCATTATTTTGGGAATACAATAGGGATATAAACATTGAGAAGAAAATAGCTCCACAAGGTTATAGAATGGGTCCTTTTCCATCACTAGGTAAACAAAGTTCTTATAATCATATCCCAATGATCAATCATGGTTTTTGGCATGGTACACCATTGGTAAATCCAATTCAAGGTGCCTTATATGCAACCCTAAATATTTTGTATAATCTAACACTATTGAGCTATGTGCCTAGTGGGCTACCTTATGTGCCTCCTAATCATTGTCTGCCTCAGTCGAATAACCAAAAACTTATTCTCATTGCATATAAAAAAATTATTGGTAATAAATAGGTAGTCCATTCATTTATAAACACTAAAATTCTTTTAAACACGCAAAATCAATCACACCCTATTATCCCTACAATTATAAATGTTAGTTCACCCTCCTAATCATTGTTGCCTCAGCCAAATAACCAAAAAATTATTCTCATTGCATATAAAAGCATTATTGGTAATAAATATGTAGTCCATTCATTTATAAACACTCAAATGCTTTTGAAAAACACTCATAATCAAGCACACCATATTATCCCTACATTTATAAATGTTAGTTCACCTATCACCAACCCAAAATCATAAGTAGGAAACCCACAAAATATTGGTGTGAACCTAAGAGTATCTAATTTTTATTATATGTTTCAGATGTTGAGAAATGATATGGTGAATATTCATAGACAAGTACCTAAAAATACTATTTATAACATAAATAATTCACCACCAACTAGAAATTTTAGATTTCAAAAAACCACTAGGTAGTGGAACATGAGAGTAAACTATAGAGGTGTACTACGACCACTAGACAAAAACAATCAAAATAATAATAATAATGATTTCAATATAGTGAGCTTAGATGATTTATCACTACCCACCTAATTTAGGATATATAATATAGTTGGCCATGCTAAGATTCATTATATGGAATTCATTTTTCCTCAAACATCTTGTATAAAGAAATGGATAATCTAGAATTATTTTCCACACATGATAATATTTTTAACCAAGATGGAGGAAACCGTAGAACAAATATAGTCTTGGAGACTTATGCTTTTTCATTTTAAAGTGAAAATGAGCTAGAGGAAATTTTTGATGAGGTCCATGGTTTTATACATTTTCAAATAGGAAATAAATATCAATTAAGGATTAATTTTCAAACTCCATTAACTATGCCTAATCATCCAAATAATACTCAAGTTTCACCTAATGATATCTCGAATAATAACTTATTTCCCGTATAAGTGCTACTACATCTTATCAACCTAAGAAAAATTACACATCTCCATAGAGTGAAAATCCACTAGGGTTAAGAAAACATGGACATAATATTGTCGATGATCTAAAACAAACTAAGGATAATATCAAAATGTTTGACATGCTATAAATCTTGAGCCAAAATGACATGTTAAAAGAACAACTTGACACTAAAGGGAAGGAAACTAATAAAGTACATAAATTTCATGTAGAAATCTATAAAGAGAAAATTAAAAACCCTTTATTTCTCCTAACAATCCATATATTTGGTAGAAACTTACACAATTATTTGGTTGATTCATATGCTTCTCACAAGGTGATTCCCTATGCCATCTACTAGTATTTGGGTTTAACACCTCAAAAATAAAATAGGAAAGTGTTTTCAATCATACAAACCATAAGTCAAAGTTTTTAGTGAGATAAATCACATCCATATGTAATTGGCCTTAGATTGAAGGGTATAATAATTTATTGAAATTTAGGTAGTGGATATACTTGATGCTTAAAACATGATTTTGAGTAGGGATTGGTCTAGAATACTAAAAAATTATATGGAAATGGATTTATCTCATGTTTGGATGCTATAGAGAGGCATCCCTAATCAAATTATAACTTAGTGTGAGCCCAATATGACTCACATGTTAACATAATATAAAAAATGAATCAAATATTTCTTAAGGAGTCAAAGCTTAGGGTCTATGCCCTTGAGAAAGAGTTTGTATCTTATCACAAGTTTTTTATCAACATGTTATCTATATAGTAAAGTTCATAAATTGAAGAAATAAATCATCTAGATGAAGATGATTTCATCTATGCACTTGAAATAACTTTATTTCCTAATGCTTCCATGGTATTCCAAGATGCAAAATGAGACAATGTGTGTGAAAAAAAAGGTTACCATCAATTATTATTAACATTAGGAATGATTGAATCAAAAATTATCAAGCTTAATAGGAGTTGTTGAAGAAAAGTTAAGGAGTTTGTGAGCTCCCATGATGAGAAAATTATTGTTCCAAATAACCATACACTCATTTTAGCTACTAAGGACTTATATAGAAGGTCCTTATCAATTGAGAAACAATATCCATGATAATTATGCATTTATAAAATCAATGAAGAAATAAATTTTACCACAACACCATCACATCAAAATATAAATAATATAGCTAAAAACCATATGTGGATACTGATCTTTAATGGTTATAAATCCAAGAGTGGATGTGGTACGACTATAGAATCATATTTAGCTACATTTCACCTATAATTTAGTTTCATTAATAACATAGTTGAGTATGAATCACTAGTTTATAGTCTATTATTAATATTAAAGAATAAAGTTAAAATTATTAAATTACTAGGTGATTCTTAACTAGTGATGAAATAAATAAGAATCTAATATGCTTGTAATGACAAGTTTTTGTCTCGGTACCATAATTGAGTTTGTAATACAACTTTGATGAATTCAATATTTAGAATCTTCTTTATATAATAAATCACATTATAGATGCATTCACTATAGGTGTTAGTACCATGGAGCCTATAGCTGACTCCAATATGAGAAGGTTCCCATGGAGTTAGTCTCAACTCCTTTCAATCCTTATAGAATTCATAAATTCCAAGTACTCATTTATGATCAACACATAATAAACTTCATCACCAACACAAACATATTTGAATCACATATTTTAGATGAAGATGATAGAGAAGAGTTTGAACAAGATTAGGAAGGAGTCATCAACATGAAAATAAATAGTATACCCAAAGGCATGATCTTATTATAATGATTATTTCACATGGATTACAAGGGTGAGAAATAAAATTTATCCCCCAAAAAATTTATGCCACACAATATTACAATTTGGGTAATGCCAATGAGTCAAAGAATTTTCTTCTAAGTATGAGATGCACTAGAGAGGAAAAATAAGACTTTGTCTAAAATTTAAAGGACTTCAAGGATGTTATTTTGTGAAGTTATGAATATTTAAAGGTTTTTAACATGTATATTATCATGAGTACCATTCATCTTAATCCAAGGGTTAAATCATTTTTTCAAAGCAAAATAATAATCAATCTATTGTTAGAACCATTGATATTAAAAAACATGCAAAAATTGATCTAAGAAAATATAATTTTCCCTATTAGACACTCCACATGGATGGCCAATTTGGTGTCAATTAGAAATAAAATTAGAGATATAAGGCTTTGTGTTGACTTATGTAACTTTAACAAGGCTCCAAAAAAAGATAAATACCCATTATCCTCACTAGATGAAGTTTTATAGATAGTGAACGACTCACAAATGATGTCATTCCTAGATGGGTACAATAAGATAATGGTGAACTATGAGGATCAAATTAAGACAAAATTTACAACTAGGTGGGATGCATTCATGTACAATAATATTGAATTTCCTATTCAATAAACATGGCATGAATATTGAATTTAAATATCTTATTGGTAAATCCATAGTAATATAGATGGATGATTTAAATATTTTCTCCAAAAATAGAAAAGACTATGTAAGAGACTTGAGAGCAGTTGTATAGAGATGAAAATATCATGTAATCTCTCTAAACCCAAATGAGTGCATTTTTGGGGTAACATAGGGAAAATTGATTGGCCAAATAATCTGAAAAAGGGGAATATCCATAGATATTTAAAGAGTGGAGGAAATTCTAAAAATTCCATTACCTAGCAATAAAAAAGAGATGAAGTCATTCTTTGACAAGATCAACTTCACTAAGAAGTTTATTTTAGGCTTTATAGAGATAGTCTAGCCATTGAACAACATGTTAAATAAGGATGCAAATATTGAATGGATGATTGAAGAAAAAGTGAATTTTGTGTAAATCAAGAAATTAATTTTAAATACTCATGATAATAAGTCTTGACTATACTCAACAATTGTATATATACTCACTCACCTTAGAACACAAGTGTTGTTATTTTAACATAGAATAAAGAATTCAAATATGAGAGGCCTATCTCATTCATGAGCTCTCCTCTTCGTAATGCTAAATTGATATATTCAATAATAGAAAAACAAGTGTTTTCCTTGATCAAAGTGGTCGATGAATTCAAACACTATTATCCATATCGAGGTTTTTGAAGTTGTGCCTAACCCAAAAATAAAAGATATGTTAATTAAAAATGAGATTGGTGAACAAAGGGGAAAATTGATGACTATTCTCTAAGAGTTTGACCTAGAGCTATAGCTAATGAATATCATTATATTTCAAGGACTTACTAAGGCCATGGCTAATGTCGACCCACAAATAGTTTACCTGTAATACACAATGTAAGACATTACTAATGATGCCCTTTACCAAGATGTGGTCTATTATTTGTTTAATAATGAATTCTTGGGTAATTTAAATTCAACTCAAATAATACCCTTACACCTCAAAAGTAACAACTTCATGATTAAATCACGTGTTATATATAGAAGGATTCATGAAGGCATATATCTAATATGATTGAAAAAGTAAGAAGTAGCTATATTATTCAATGAATTTTATGGTAAATAAAGAATGGTTCATAGATCAAAAATTCCTAGAAACCATTTGATACTAAAGGTAGGATACTACTAGATACATGTTTTTAAATATGCACATAATCACATCTAAATCTTTCATTATTGACAAGTTTACAAACATAGAGAGTGTACTCATATTATGCCATTGCAGTTGGTTATTAAGGTCTATCCATTTTCAAAGTTGGGATTGGAATTCATTGGTTATATCAATGCTTACTCATCACTAGGACACAAGTTAATCCTTATGACAATAAATTATGGTACACATTAGACTAAAGATAAAACATGCAATAAATGTACAAGATATGGTAGTCAACTTTTTATAAG
Organism: Torreya grandis; assembly: GCA_037957365.1. Lineage (NCBI taxonomy): Eukaryota > Viridiplantae > Streptophyta > Pinopsida > Cupressales > Taxaceae > Torreya > Torreya grandis. Next base: position 6,039,771 of record JARHVA010000132.1, read on the forward strand.
AACACATCATCACCATGTTTGAGATGCATACTACACTAGTATGTCATAATGGTTTATCTTTCTCATCTATTAGATTTGTTAATGGGCATATGAAAACTAGGTAATCCTAAAAAATTATTCCAATTATTATCCATAGGTTAATGGGGTATCAAAATCAACCAATAAAAATTTCCTTGATGTAATTTAAAAAATATTGACAAAGAACCCAAGGATTTAGCATAATGTTTTAAAATTGGATTTATGGTCTAATAGAACTAGAATTAAGGAAGCCTTAATAAACTCACAATTTCACCTTGATTATGACCAAGACCCCATCCTCCTAATCAAATTTAGAATACCCATGTTATAGTTCATCAAATATTACCTAGCAATAAATGATAAGTTATAAGATCACATATTTAACATGACACAATTAGAGGAAAAACATGATGCAACCTTGATAAATTTTAGTAAAAATTAAGAGGTCATCAAATATTTGTTTAGCAAGTGAGAAAAGGTGAAATCCTTCATAATATTTAATTGAGTTCTTCTCTGGGACAAGGCTCATGAGAAAAAGGGACAACATGGCAAGCTCAATTCCCTGTGGTTGGGTTACTACCAAGTCTCTAAAATCTTGGGTGAGAATACATTCCACATAAGGTGTCTAACTGGAAGGGGATTCACATTTCCTATTAGTAGATATTTCATCAAACACTACTTCTAGGATTGAATGATCCTAGTCAATTCATGTAAATACTTTCTCTTTCCATTATGTGCTTTGTTTTTCTTTTTTTCCTTCTTTATTGCTAGTTTAGTTTTATTTTCCTACTTTCCATTATCAGTTTGACCTTGTTACTTATACCTTTTAGTTTGTCCCACCTTTTTTCCTATAGGTTACCCTATTGGTTAAAATAATGAACTACAGATATGTATGTAGGTAGTGTGAGTGATGTTTTTAGTGTTTAAATGATTTGAATAGTTTGTTTCATTAGATTTTATTTATAAATTTGTTTCAAAGGTCTATATGTCATTTTTTTTATAATTTTTTTAAGTTGGGTAAAATTATCTAGTCAATTAAGATATTCTCTTAAATCTAAGTATAAAATTCATGTCTAAATGGTTTCTAGGTCTTCTTGGATGAACCTACTACAATGAAGGTCTAGGGTGAAAAATCTATAGTTATACCTTTTTGTTATAATTTTTTTAAGTTGGGTAAAAGTATCTAGTCAATAAAGATATTCTCTCAAATCTAAGCATAAAATTCACATCTAAATGGTTTCTAGTTTTACTTGGATGAACCTACTATAGTGAAGGTCTAGGGTGAGAAATATATAGTTATACCTTTCAATTAATACCATGGTCCCAAATATAGAATTGAGATGATAAAATAATAAATATAAAAGATAATTTAAGAAAAAAAAGGAACAATTTAAATAAAAACTTATTTCTATGTGATTTGGAAAAATACACCACAAGCTTTCCAACCTAGTTGGTCGTAAACCAAAACCTAGAGTGGGATTAGAGCAACTCTATTAAGGATATATAATTTTATCTAACAATGAAGCAATGTACAGACAAATATTCTTAAGATATTATTGACTATTCTAATGATTGGATGTGTATTAACTAGTCTTTTAACATTCTAATAAGTGGTAATATAACTCATTTTGACAAACTTAGTCAATGAAAATGTCTAATTTGGTCTTTTAGTCACTCTCCTCTCTCAAACAAGTTCACATTCCATGTGTAGTCTGAACTAGATAATTTGGGTTCATAGACATATTTATATTATTTACAAATACTTATGAATATTTAACATCAGAGTCACCATTTGTTGTTGCTTACACAACATGTCCTAATTCTTCCAAGTTCCTTCTCTTTTTTTCCTTTTTATCTGCTCTTACTTGCACACATGATTAATATTTTTTATCACCTTAAGTTTAATTTATTTCCCATATTATTTTACATTCCAAACTAGGGCTTGAAATTATGACCATTGGAAAGATGATGTATGTGTGAGTCAAGTTTTTATTTTACACTACCCATGAAAGTGGAATTATGGACTCCTTATTTACATTTGAAGTATAGCTCTCTTATCTCTCTCAACCTACTCTATGTATTTATTTCAATATTCATGCACTTTGGAGTCCTAAAACCTATGTAATCATGGTGATCATGTTTGAGTGATAAAGTTATGTATATAACACTTAGACCCAAAATGGCATTTTGCTACACTTTCACTTACATGGCATGCTTGCCTACCTACTCTCTTAGATCCCTATATGCACTTCATAGGTTTACTTTTATTTTTGTTCTTATTGGACCTCTAAGACCTATCCCAACATATTTATCTCAATTGTGTGGATAAGTTTCATGTTTTACTCTTTGAGCTAAAAATGTATTTTTAGGGAACTTATCCCACTTGTGGGATGTCTCGAATAGGTTTTTTTTGGCTTACCTAGGTATCTTGGTTTGATTTAATGATTAATTTTTATTTTATTCCCTTTTATCCCCAAACCCAAATCTATCTCATTAGTCAAGCCTATTCAAGCAAGTTTCATGTTTTGAACTTAACCTCTAGACATCTCTTTTGCCTCTATTTTTTCCTTACTAGATCCTACATTTCTTAGGTTAAAAACTTATTAAATTATACATTTAGATTTATAGGGTTCAAATTTTATTTCCTAGACCTAATCAAGACTTTTGTAATGAATTTGGTCAATGTGTCAAAAATTTCATGTTCCTAGACCTAATCAGGTTCCCAAACCCTGATTAGGTCTAGGAGAGGGGTCTCATTCCATTCCTTTATTAATCAAAGAAACATCTCCTATTAAGTCTATTCAATATTGAGTGATTTTTTGGTTATATTCAAGATATGTTTACCAATTAAGTCATCACGTTTGTTCAGTATTATTTAGAACCAAAGTTCTGACTTGGTCTTGGTTTAGGGAGTTGGGACTGGGGTAAGTGTTAGTTTAGTCCTAATCAAGGATTGAATTCTTGACTGGGTCATGTTTTATTATTTTTATTGAATCTTTTTTTAGTCAATGTTTTTTCCTTAACTAGGTCTTGGGGAGCCTTGAAGGCTCCCTATACACCTAACCAAGGATTAACACCTCAATTTAACCTATGGATGCCTATCATTGATTTATCCTCCGATTACCCAAAACATATCCCATTGGGTATTTAGACCCCAAAAATCTTGATTACAATAGTGGAATCCATTTGAAAATCTTGGGACTTCTAATTGAGGGCCTGAGATGCAATTGGGCCTTGGGTCCTTTCAAACTCAATATTCAAATTTCCCACAATTTTATTTAGTGTTATTAGAGGTAAATGACTTGATTGGGTCCATACGTATTTCAAAGATGTCACCTAGTGTTATTTAAGATTTAGATTCTTGATTAACACTAGGATTCAAATTTTTTAACAATAACATCATGTTAAAATCCTAATGCTATAAAAAATCCTATATACTTTTATCGGGAAGGGGGGGGCGTGTTTGATAAATGTTTGGTTTCTCTATCATAAATTTTGATCTAAGAGGAAAAAATCATAATCATTCACATTATTAGGAAATGAGTTTTGGCCTAGATGGAAAAATAACTTTATTTTTTCCTAGTTCCTCATAGTTATAAACATGTTCACATTTTATTAGCCAACTTACTATTCATTTATATTAACTACATGTTACAACTTGTGTTTTGGTCTCTTTTCAAGGGATGAATAGTAAAAGTAGAAAATTTGGCAGATGAAGGAGGTAGATGAGGCATTAATGGGTGTTCATAATTTTTTTGGAGGGCAATTTCTTATGGAATTTGATTCCTCTATATATTGGATGCATCTTTTGTTATCCACACAAGAGATTTGGAGCCTCCTCACTTTCAATTTCTACATTTTTTTCATTTTGTAGCTTAATTTATCTCCCTCAACTCCTCTCTTACTATTATACTATTGATATTTTAGTATATTGATTGTAATTTAATCTATATTTGATTATAAAATGATGTATTATTGATTAATATAAGATGAATATTATATTTACTTCATTTTGCATGTGCAAACAGTGTTTATGGTAATATTTTACTTATCTACTCATCCTAAAAGCATGCACTACCTCCAAATTTTATTTATTCAAGTGTTGATCAAATCAAAGATTGTTTTGTGGAGTTATTTATATCTCAATATCTAATATTCCTATATTATTTTAAGGTTTTATTTCTCTTTTCCCTTCCCTAATTTTACTATTTTTTAATTAGTTTCTAAGCTTAGGATTCAAAAGTAACATGTGTTGGAATGAATATATGAATGTTGATTTATTTTTTATCCATTACATTATTGTATTGATGTATGTCAAAAAAAATAAAATGAACACATGATAAAATGAATTTCAATCAAACTAAATAAAAACCTAAGCTATTGATTTGAAATCAGGCATAATATCATCAAATACATGTTTATCTATTTTATTTACCTACCCAAAAACAATAAATTAGCATTCTCATTTTCAAACCCTAAACCCTATTCAAACACACATTTGAATTTTAATATTCAAACCCTATTCAAACACACATTTGAATTTTAATATTCATATAAATATCAAAGTCCCCTTGAAAAAAATGGTCACAAGCCACTGAGTGAATATTAGTGCACCTAGATTAGGTAGATACGAACCTTAGGGAGATTCCCCAAAGTATCCTTTCAAGAGATATGAGTCACAATATGAGCCTATAACTTTGGTTCATGCTAAAATTTACACCAAAATACATGATGAATCATTCCTTAAATCAACCCAAATCACTTCAAAATGTCTTTATCCAGACTAGTAATTAGGTCAAGCTCACTATTAGATTAAACCATACCTCAAACTAATTAAATACTACCTTTAGGATAATAACACCTTATTTAGACAAGAGAACACCTTTCTACTATCCACATTGCCATTAGTATCCTACCAAAAATTAATGGATTAAATCTCTATAAACTAATGTGATACATTTGAATATAATATAATATTTTATTAAACACTCCATTCCCATAACATATAGTATTATATCCTCTACCTACTAGTTTTGTGGCACCAAATATTACACTATATCATAGAAAGGGTAACCCCAAGAAAAATGTTAGAGGAATCAATGTAACATGTTTGGACTACATTTCTAGTGATAGGTTATTAACTAATTTATTCCAAATGAGTCTAAAATAATATGATTTTAAATGGTTTTATGGTTTACCTCATCAATAGGTTCATGTATTAAGACCATTGGATGACATGTTCTTACCATATTTCTCAATCAATATAAGTGAGAAATAAGATTTTTAAGGGGCCGTAAGAAAAATAACTTTGTAAAATTTTGGCCAATCAATTTTTAAATGGTGGAGGATTGGTTTTAAAGGTGAATAGTTATTCATACGAATCAAGGATAGTCAAATGGAGAATGTTTATGAATGGAATTGGACCTATCTATACATATGAAAATAGATGCCTACATATGTAGACAACCACTTTCATATGAAATTAGCCATCTATATATGCATTTAGATGGCTATATATGTAGAAAACCACTTGTATATGTATTTAGGTGACTACATATACAGTCGACTCTGTACATATGCAACTATGTAATTAGATATGTAGATGGTTATATACATATGTAGTTAGGTGACTTCATATGTAGACAATCATTTGCATAAGTAATTAGGTGATTTCATATATAGTGAAGCATATGCATATATAGTCAGGTGATTATATATGTATTTAGGTGACTATATAGTCACCTGATTTCATACGCAGATGGTTGTTTGCATATGCAAAAAATTAGATACATATGTAGGTGGCCATTTGTATTCCCATGATCCTACCAAATGCCTATAAAAATTATCCTCATGGGTCATTCATCACTTTATAATCTACATCTTTTTAGTGCTCTATGATTTTGATAATAATCCTTGTAATTCCAATTAAAAATAGTAGATTGACAATAATTGTCAATATTTTATAGTATATATAGTGGAAAATGTACTTCGATTGACTTTTGAGGTGATAGAGAAATACATGTATATGAAGAAATTCATTTAAAAAAGTATTCAAGCTATCCCTTAAATTTAAATTATACCCTAAAATTAAGATGATCATGTATTGTTGTCTACCCTAAAAAATCATAATATGTTGAATTTGACAAATGGAATATTCATGAATAAATGAATATTCACCACTAAAAAAATCCCTAGTGAGAGGGTTTATTATGCTTATATTACTCAAATAATTAATAATAATGAGCCTATCATATAATATGTCCTAAGGTACAATATAAAGCAATCTAAAATGACAAATGTTATAGAAAATAGAGAATTTCAACATTTTTTCAAAAAAAATTGCCTCCAACCTTAAATGATTCTAATGTGTTTAAAAAGTTAACATCATTCACATATTTTTGCCACATAGTGAAAGAAATGGAAGTCAAATTATTGGAAATGAATAAGATTAAGTATATAGATAATTTATATTCTAATGCAATAAGTTTAAGGTATCCACCTTATAAGGTGAGACCAATTGATAATAAGAATGATCAAAATTCAACATTGCACATAGTTTATTAACATACTCCATGCATCATATTATCAACTTCTCCAAGGAGATAGCTTAATAATCTACCATAAGATCCATATAAGGTCCTCAAAACATTATTAGAATGTAATGTCATTATATATATATATATATATATATATATGTATATATATATATATATGTATATGTGTATATATATATATATATATGTATATATATATATGTATATATATATATGTATATGTATATGTATGTATATATATATGTATATGTATATGTATATATATATATGTATATGTATATATATATATGTATATATATATGTATATATATATGTATATATATATATATGTATATGTATATATATATATATATGTATATATATATATATGTATGTATGTATATATATATATATATATGTATGTATGTATGTATGTATATATTCCATTAAATAAGTTAACATGAATCATAATATTCCAAAAGATTTTGAAAAAAATAATTTATGTGATTATCAAAGATCACTATGCCACATTATTAATAAATGTATTAGTTTTAGGCAAAATATTCTAGATTTCATAGATGTAAACATCATTGATGTGGGCACACCAACACATAGTTAAAAATCATGACTAAATGAAATCAAAGTAATGAAAATCTTCAACGATCCATTTCCTATGCATACAAATAATGAGATAATAGATACATCTAGAGTGCATTATGCATATAATGCATACCCTCCACTAGTTTATTACCATTCTCATACAAAGGTACCACGTCCTTTTAATGACATCATTGATTCATACCATACTTCAATACTATCTAGCCCACTTATCATATTTATATATAATTAGATAGTATATAATGAATCGTATTCACACTCTTTGTTCAATCAATCTCAAATTGATCATCAACATAATTAAAGTTTTATGGTTAATAATAGTTAAAGGGTGAATATGTGTACAATCAAACTTATTTATTATTATGGATACACATATTAGGATTTAATTCCTACGACCATGGTCATAGAATGATTCAATGATAATATTTTAAGCTCTATAATTTGAATTACATTACCTTTATAGGTTGGTTCTATGCATATGGACACATAAGTCATAATATTACCTAGTGTAGGGGTCTTTGATATTTTATTGGGGTTCCCTTTGATTCAATAGATTTATACAATTCCATATAAATTTAAAATATGTCTATGTATATCCATGTTAATGACGTCATCATAGTTTTTTTTATCCCATATGATTACCCCCTATCATACATATATTTTCTTAGTACATAAAATATTTTAGTTAATCTAGTTAAAAATGTGAAACCTACTCAGATATTTCCATATCAGGTATCTATACTTCCACAAAGGACTATCTTTGAAATTCCATTTTAGTAGAAATTTGTTAAAAAATATAGAGAACCAATCTCTATTATTTCATTCCCCTGATTAATATTATAGAGCACTAAGGGTACCTCACATAAGCCAAAAACACATGATTCATTCACTCCATAAAGGGTTTCAAAAATACATAGAGTTAATAATTCTAAACAGTAGGCATGTTATGATATACATCATCAATATGATAGTGGCATTTATGGTATAAAGGATAATAAATATTTAGATTCTCCATTTAGTTTAACATAGTCCCAAACACATAGTCATTTTCATTCATGAAAAGTGAGATTCCTCTTGTAGACATAGGGCCCATTAATTGTTATTCCATTATAGGACTCATTGGTTAGTAACATTATTTACATATTATATTTTTAACCTTTAAAATATGTGTGAAAAATACAAAAAAATGACATTTCATAAAAATTAAAAATTTGGACTAATGCATGTTTATATTTAGTTCATTTACTTTAGTAAATTTGTACAAAATTATTGAACACTTGTTTTACCAAGTTTTATATTATATATGGTTCACCAGTGTTCATGAGTGAGTGAAAAGCATACATGTTGACATCTCCATACCCATTTTAAATTTATCTAACTATCATAGGCTTAGAAACTATTGTGTCATTAATTTGAACCCTTAGAGAGAGTTATTTAGGCTCTCTCCAACTAAGCCATAATATTGGGACAACCCTAGGCTATGTGTAACCTATGATGGGGCTAAATATTTGAATAAGGTTGGATTCCTTCTAATAAATCACCTAAACTAATGATAATATAGGGAAAAGGATTATAAATTAGTAAATGGCTCCTAATAGGCTAAAAGGTGATGTAACAAATAAAAATGGGAAACTCCCATAAGCTTGAACCCACACTAGATCTACAAAAGACAATGCTAGATCACACAACCTCACAATCTAATGTATTTCATAAGTGTTTCATGGAATAGGCTTAGGTAAAACACTAACCTGAACCTCTAATAACTTGAAAACACCCTAAGAAGGTCAAAAAGGAAGAAAATAAATGAGGAAGATTCTCCTTCACTATGCCATCATGCACAACTCACTCAACACAAATCCAAGGCAAGAGATAGGTAAAGAAAGTCATTTATTGCATCAAGAGGTAGTTCTTAAATATTATTGATAGGGTTTAGTCTAATCAAGATGAACATATCTTGTAATATCTCAAAGAGTCACTTGATACTCCAAAAAATTAGCATCTCTTTTTAAAAATGAGAAAGAATGGGTAATATAGAGAAAGGGAGAAGAGAGAAGAGAGAGGAGAGAGAATGTTAACCTAGAACATTAAATGAGCTACCACCTTTAATGAATGTTCCACCATATTTTGATCAAATTAGGGTTATGCCATCATAGATAAAATATCCTTCATTTTCTCCAATAATCTTTGAATCTTCTCATTGGTTGAGAAAAATGCACTATAAAAAATAAAGTGTCTTAGTATGATCAATCATGGTCCTACTATGAAGAAAAACCCCTTAGGCACCCTAAAAATTTATTAAATTCTCCCACTACCTTATATAATCATTAGATATCCATTTTGGGATTTTAAGTGAAATTTCACTTAACTTGTTCATAAGGACAAAATCCTCATATCTTGAATCTGATAGAGGCATGCTATGTCTTCTTTGGGTAGCTATTTGTACCTATTTTTTGAAGTTGTGGCCATTTTGGAAGATATGACACTCTTCCATAATCACATATCTACCCCAATTCAATATCTAAACATAGCTCTACTATAGATGAAAACCAATCTTCTTTATTAGTTTTCCTATAGTTATCATATCAATGAAAAATTATAGGCTGTATAGTCCTATTTCAACAGCTATTAGTCCATAGTTGATCTCTATATTAGGACCTAAAAGACCTATTTTCCTCTGAACCATAAGGAGTCTAAGAAATCATTATTTGTATAGATCTTGTTTAAAGAGTAATGATCATAGTTGAGAAACAATTCTTCAACCCCAAAATATGGGCTCTATAAGTTCTAAATCTTTGAACCAGAGGTTCATACTGAGCTTTAATAGTAATGGATCTTCATCATTGACAACCTGTGATCATATGACTATGTTTACTTAAGGATGCTCAACTGAGCTCTAATGGTGACATATGCCCTTTGAAACATTTCTCTAGTTGACCTCGGTCACATGTACAACCTCTAATCGAAGTATCATGTCTTCAAATTTTAATATTGACCATGGATCTTGATCTAGGATTCTCATATTATGCTATCTATCATCTCTTCATTTGTTCTCAAGATCCTATTATCATCTCTTTGACTCCTTGACTTCATGCACACCATAGATCTCAATTTACATGAATCAAATTCATGTCATTGATTTACTTGATAATTTCCATGGTCATGACACTTGCTAGCTTATCATTTACCTTCAAGATTCATTAACTTGATAAATTTTCAATCTACTTTGGTATGATTAAAAGTGCACCATTGATCAATTTCGGCCCACTAGAATTGTTAGTAAACACACATTATTAGATCTTCATTTGGGCACCTAGGATATTGACACTTATTAACAACACATTTATCCTAAGATCCACCAACATTTTGACTTAATGATCACCATTTATCTTTGATGCATGATCAAATGCATGTTGTTAGATCTTTAGGACCTGCTAACTTATTAGATCATTTCTCACCATGTAATTTTGACTTGCGCTCCCATGACCTTGATACTTCTTAGCTTTAAATTCAACCTTGGAATATTTAAATTCAAAATGGATATTTTATGAGGATTAAACATGATGTTTGTGTACATGTTTCATTCTACAATTCTAACTTTAAATGCTTATATCTTGAGATATCAAGCTTATCAAGACATGAAATTTGTAGATAATATTCAAATCATTAAAAACACCATTTCCATGTAACTCTTTGACCTTGGTTGACTTTTCAAGTGTATCTATAAAATGTGTAACAATCTAATCTTTTTGTCTCTATGTGACATGTTTGTGATGGTTTAGTTCTTCTAAACTTGTGTAAGAACTTTCAAGGCTCAAAATGAGTTTCTAAGACCTATGAAACTTGATTTATGCCCATGAAGGTCATGATCACCATGGAAACCTACTTCCTAAAATTTTTACAAACTACACTTTAAGTTTACTTAAAGTGTTTCAAAAGATTTTTAGGATGTATGTGATCTTTGGACCACTCATTTCATCTAATTAGAAGCATTGTATGTGGGCCAAAATTAACCAACATCTTTGGTGACTCACAAGGAAGCATGCCTTCTATGCTTAATAAGAAGGACTAGTTGCCTTGTATGATCTATTAGGCATGGAGTCACATGTCTTTGATCTCATCTAATCTAAATTGAGGTAAGTATACTCCTCTATATAAATTCCTCTCTTGAATCAATAAGGACAAAAACAAGCAAAATAAAAAAAGTAACCAAGTCACTTTGGAGAAGGAAACACACAATAGAAAAGGAATCTAACCTAAACAAATCAAGGGTAACTAATATACTAAACAAATGTGCAAAAATTACTTAGATAAAATCATGAAATCTACTCTAATATATAAAATTTTGTATATTAATTTACAATCACGTCCCTCCTAAGTCAAAAGGGAAACTTTTAGTATCATTTAATTGTAATAAACCAAGATAAAAAAAATACCTTTCTTTAGAAGTACCATAAATGGTGAACAAAATAGCTTGATGGCCAATCCTTTTTATGTGATCTCTAATGGTTGAAATGGAAAAAACATGTCTCTAATGTAGACATACTAGTCCAAGTATTCCAAGATTGGTTCATGTTGGATTTTAGGAACACTTGCTTATGTTGCTCATCAATCTTGAGAAATCCTTGTATGAAGACTTTATTTAGTATCTTGGAAGAAATTACACTTGGTTCACTTGATGCTTCAAAAGGACCATATCCTTCCCCATTTTCCTTGTGAAAATTAGGACTAATCATGCTTAGAGTATCATGCTCATAGGTTTCTAGAAGTTCATGTCCCTTAATCTCTTCTAAATATTTGGTTATAGCATTGAACCACTACCATAACCATTCACAATTTCCATTGGTATGTTCATCAAACTACATTTCTTGAGCATTTGAGATGTCTCTTTTATCAACCTAACTCAATATTTCATCTTGATATTCAACTACAAATAAGGGTTGACTTAACCATCCAAGGTATGAAATATCACACCTATCTTACTTAAGGTCTAATCTACTTTTCTCTCACTCAAACATATTAAGGCTATCCTCAACTAACACCTCATATTATAGTTGACCAACCTTAGGCACTTGGTTATGATCCTCATATTCATCTATGTATAATGGACCTTTAGTATTCCATTCAAGGTTTTCCCTATATTCAGCTTGAGGATTGTCTTCTTTAGATAATTTAGCAACATTAAGCTACTCCATTTCAATCAATAAATCTAAGAACAAATGATACCATTGATATTACAAGTCACTTGAGCTAGCCTTCACCTAAATATTAGGTTAATAAAGGTTATCATCTTTCTTCTCATCAAGATCCTACAACTAGAAAGATAAAACATGATCCTCCTTATGAAGTCAGTTGCCTATCATGATATCATCATCATAGACACTTGAATTGTCATCCTATAGCTCACTCATGACTATAAGCTCCTATTATATCCTTTGTAAAATAGGTTATTTCTCTAAGGGGGAAATGGTGGGAGGGTGAAGAAGTTCACCCTACTTGTAGCTTATGAGAATGTCCTTCCAACTAGGGACTTGGAATGGATTCTTTGGTGGATCTTGAACTAACTCAACTAACATCTCTTCCTTATTTATACCTTTCTAAACTAATTTACATGATTTAAATGAGTAGGGAACAAACACTTATTCTTCATTTATAATGGCTATCGAAGAGGGTGGTTTCATAAAAGAGGGCATGAAATAGCTAGGGTCAAATATTTTAAAGAAGATCCATGATGGAATGGCTTAATTCTCTTGAGTAGGAATTGGCATAGGGGTAGGAGAGGGAAAAATAATGGCTAAAGTTTGACATACTCTTGCTCCCAATTCTCAAACAATTTTTCAATGGATAATACACACACTTTCAATTATTTCTTCTCAACTTGTGGATAGTCATCTTATTCAAGGATTCCCACACATTCTAAAACTCTTAAAAGAATATTCTTATCCCCTCCATGGTATGAATGGGGAATTAATGTCCAAGATTAATCCCCTCATTAATTTTCATGATTGTTCTACCTTGGTCTAGTATTTCTTTTCTAATTTTTGACAATGATGGACTTTGATAAGGTTGAATATGGGGCTAAGAAAGAACTCTTGAAGGTTTATCTTGAGGCTCTTGGAGGGGAGATGACACATAAGACTAATCCAAATGATAATGTTTCTCTTTATAAGATATCAACACACAATCTACATTCTAGATCATGATTCTCATCATTGATATGTCCTCATTCTCATAGGATGGCCATTACTAACCCTCACAAACTACCCATCTATTTTTGACCAACTAAAGAGCACTCCTTTCCTTTTATAAAACATGGATAGGGATGACTAAAGAAAACTCTAAACCCCTACCAATCTCCCTTATTAACTCAATATAAATTGATAATGCTTGCTTGAATCCTAATAAGGATGTAATAAAATAAGATTAGTCTTGACAATTGGAATTAGAATATTGATTTGAATTTAAAGGAGGCTAACCTTGGTTATATACAGGGGTGGGAGGAGGAAAAAGTCTATGATACAACTGATAGGTTATTTGAGGGCCACTAGGGGGAATACATAAACATTATTTGCCTGATAAGTGTGGTGCTGAGGTAGAGAATAAGCATATTGATCAAAATATTATTGATTGTACATGCTATATTATGATGATTAGGTACTTAGTTAAGCTACTTAAACCACTTGAGAGATGCTCAAAGTCATCATTGATGTTTGAACACTTGCCTCTAAAGGCTAATTAGATGAAGAGAACATCAAAACTAATCACCAATGAATAATGTAATAATTCCAAATAGGCATGCCAAAAACTATTATAACATCAATTTTCACACTTGGAGAGGGTTCTTTAGGCTCTTTCTAATTAATATACACTATGGGAATAACCCCATGTTATGGGTCACCTATGTTGGGGTTAAACCTCTAGATAAGGTTGGCTTCCTCTTGATGGATCACCTATACTAATGTTTGCATAAGGAGAAGTGTTATAAAGGGGAAATAGGGATCCTAATAAGGATCAAAGGGTGATGCACCAAATTTAAATGAGAACTCATATAAGCATGAAATAAACACTAAGGAAGCATAAGACAATGCTAGCTCACACAATCTCACAAAACTCAACAAGTTGCATAAGTGTTTCATATACTAGGTTTAGGAAGAAATGAATGAAGGCAAAGAGGAGTTATAAGACTTGATGAGAGATTGCATCAATGATAGAAAATAAAAATAGTATTACCTACAACTAACTTCAAGACACATAAAAATGAGCAAGAAAGAAGGACAACGAGCATGAAATATTCTCCTTCAGAATGCCATCATACACAATATTTGATACACACAATTCAAAGGGGAGAGATGGATAAATAAATTACTTTATTGTTTTAAGAGGTTTTTCATACAAATTTTGATAGGGTCTAGCCTTATCAAATGAAATTATCTGCTCTTCAAAATTGAGAGAGTTTACAAATGCAAAAGAATAATAGATATAAGTGAAAGGGGAGAGAGAGGAGGAGCACACCATCTATAATAATTAATTGAGCTACCATCTTTCTTGATTTTAAAACCATCTTTGATTAAATCAAGGTTACTACATCATAGATAAATAACTTTCATTTTCTCCAATAGTCCCTGAATCTTCTCATTAGTTGAGAAAAATGCACTAGAAGACAAGAAAGTGTATTAGGATGATGAGTCATGGTCATGTTATGAATTTAAAAACCTTATGCACCTTTAAAATATACTAAATGCTCTTGCTAATTTCTATAATCACTAGATATCCATTTTTGGATTTTATGCCATCTTCCACTTGACTTATTGATGAGGATAAAATTATCATATCTTGAATCTGACAGAGCCATGTTATGTATACTTTAGGTGGATTTTTTTATCTTCTTATCAAAGTTGTGGCCATTTTGGAAGATAAGAAACTCATCCATAATCACATATCTATCCCATTTCAATATCTAAACATAGGTCTACTATAGATGAAAACTAATATTCCTTATTGATTTTCATATAGTTATCCTATCAATGAAAACCTATAAGTTGTATAGTCCTATTTCAACAAATACTAGTCCATATTTGATCTTTGTATTAGGCCCTAAAATACCTATTTTTCCTCTGAACCCTAAGGAATTTTAGAACTAAGTATTTTCATAGATATTATTTAAAGAGAAATGATCATAGTAATGAAATAATTCTATAACCTAAAAACATGGGCTTTGTAAGTTCTAAATCTTCAAACCAAAGGTTCATACTAACATTTAATGGTGATGGAACCTCATCATTGACAACATTTAATTGTATGACTATGTCTTCCTAAGTATGCTCAATTGTGATTTAATGGTAACATATTCCCTTTAAAACATTCCTCTGATTCAACCTAGGTCATATGTTTGACCTCTACTCGAAGTCTCATGTCTTCAAATTTTAATATTGACCATTTATCTTGATCTAGGATTCTCATAGTATGCCATCTGTTAGATATTTATTTGTTCTCAAGATATTGTTGAAATATCTTTGACTCCTAAACCTCATGTACAATGTATATCTTTCTTTTCATGGATCAAACATGTACTATTGATTTACCTGATAATTTCCACAATCATGACACTTGGTAGCTTCTCATTTGATATCAAGATTCATTGACCTACTATCTTCTCACTCAAATTAAATCTACTTTGGTATGATTAAATGTGCACTATTGATAAATTTGGGCTGACTAGCCATGTCAATCAATGTGGATCATTAGATCTTCACTCGAGCACCCAAGATCTTGAAATTTGTTAGCCATGCATTTATCCTAGGATCCATTAACCTTTTGACTAGAAGATAATCATTGATCTTTGATGCATGATCAAATGTGCACTGTTAAATATTTAAGACCCACTAACTCATTAGATTTCCACTCACCATTGTATCTTGACTTGATATCCAATGATATTAACACTTATTAGGTTTACATTAAACCTTAGAACATTTTAATTCAAATTGCTATTTTATGAGGCTTAAAATTGACATCTATGTGCACATTTCATTCTACAAGTCTAACATTAAAATATTATATATTGAGATATCAAACTCATCAAGACATGAAATTTGTAGATAATGTTCAAGGCATGAAGAAAACCATTTCCATGCAACTCTTTAACCCTAGTTAAATTTTTAATTACATCTATCAAATATGTAACCATGTTGATCTATTTATCTCTACATGATGTGTTTGTGATGATCTAGCTCTTCTAGACTTGTGTAAGAACTTTCAATGCTCAAAATGAGTTTTTGAGATCTATTAAACTTGATTTATGCCCATGAAGGTCATGATCACCATGGAAACTTGATTCCTAAAATTTTGACAAACTACACTTTAATATTACTTAAAGTGTTTCAAAAGCTTTGTAGTCTGTATGTGATCATTGGACCACTCATTCCATCTAGAACTCTATTCAGCTCATCCGTCCAGGTAAAAGCTTTGTATGTGGACAAAAATTAGCTAATAGAAACCACATTCAAATAGTAACACCCTATTTAGATAAGAACACACCTCATTATTGTACACTCAACCCACTATTTTACCAGTGATAACATGCTTTCATTTAGGATATATAGACCACACACAAGCCTTAAACATCTTATACATACATAAAAAATCTCATTAGGGCCTTTCTTATACATAGGTTTTATCTTTCTTTGCCTATTTCTTTTCTCATATTCCAATTTTTTGCATGGCATTACGTCTATTGATATTTCTCACTCACTAACACATTCATATCTTACTAGTTACCTAAATTACTAAATCTACTAGAGTTAAAAATTATTCATATTGATTAATAACATATTTCATGCATGATATTAATGTTTTATTTCATACATCATTTCTTTTATATATTATATGATTGGCTTGAGGACATTTGAACATGTCCTCGTGTGTGTCTCTAAGCCTTCATTATATGTTTATATGCAAGTGAGGACATTTTAAAATGTCCTTCTATGTGCATCTAAACCTTCATTATATGTTTATCTCTATTTTATTGAAATTTTAACTTCCCTTGTATGTGACTCCTTGGCTTTATATTACATGTTTTATGTGCTTTTTGTGTACTCTTTATCTATGTCCATCATGGCCATGGCACTTATTTTCTTGTTTTTTCATATTTTGATTCCATGATGGATATTACTCATCCTCCCAATATTTCATGCCATGATTTTTATCATGCATCTCTCACAAATTAGTTATATTCATCTCTTAGTACTCAATTTAAGTCACTAACTTGACCTTCCTAATTTCTAACATCTATTTAGACAATCTAATTATTCTTGAATATTTATACATACATCTCAACTACTAATATAGATGATGATGCCATGGTCCTCTATGTTACCATTAACATCAAGGTTTAACTATTTTTCATAACATTTGTGCATAACTTTTTATTTTTAGTTAAGTTATTATGCAAACTCAACAACTCACCTCAAAAGAGGGGGAATAGACAAGGGTTTATTTTAGAGATTAGTTCCCTACAATATAGTGCACAAATAAAAGTATATAGACATCATAAAAAGGATCTAAGATAACACCTATTAATCACAAAGAAATTAAATTTGTGTAGGATTCATACATTTTTACATGAGTTCCCTACATCGTTGTTTAAATAGGTTGTTATTATCCAAGAATGTAGAAATCAATCATTTCTAAAATCTATAAGAGTCTCAGGTAATTCAATATAATTTTCAATATATTCACAAATTTAATTTATATAAAATACTTGTATTTGTCTTAGATTTACTTATTTTTGGGTATCATGTATGTTGTGTTCTAAGTTACCACACGTATTTTTTATTATAATTATAGTTACTATTACTTAGTCTTATAATCCATATGAAGCAAATATTAGATTGGGGGCATTTATAGGACATATGGATTCCTCATTATTTATACACTAGAATGAGATCATACTAAAACTATACACCATATTTGCACTAGAATTGAGACTTATTCCATCTATAATGGTCGGTTCACCTTTTTCACTAGTTTTTGGATTCATTAAAGGATTCTAACCTAATTTACTAATTCAGGTTTTCAATAATGGAGTTAACCATACCTTGAGTTATTAATCACAGTCATATATCAATGAGCATTAGGTCACACATAGTCCAATCCAACATTTTCAATGCTAATAAAATATCCATAATCTTACCATCCATAGTCACCAATTAGGTGTACTCATTTCTTATTATTAGATATTAAGTTATATTGTCTTTCCTTGTTTATGTCCATCTTAAAATAATGATTGATTTTATACATGTTTCATTATAGGTTCATGTGAAACATGATTCAATGTTGTGTCCTACATTTAATACTACACTTCATAGGCAAGTTAAAATACACACTTTTATTTTTACTCTCTTACATTTACTTTGATAAATTAATAGAATAAAATGGGGTAAATGTATAAACATAAATTAAAATTTAAGCTAATATGGTGCACTTATGACCACTCTTTTGACATACTTAACTCATGACCTATTCTAGGGTCTTTTGGACCACTTTTCTTCACTTTTTGTATCGTGATTCATTCCTTGAAGCAACCCAAATCACTTTAGAATGTCTCTATCTAAACCAATCAAAAAATCAAACTCACTATCAAACTAAACCATACCTTTATCTTAGAAAATCCTTCCCTTAGGATAGTAACACCTTATTTGGACAAGAGCACACCTCGCTATTATCCATCTTGAGAGTAGTATCCTCCCACTATTTAAAATTTATCTTCCAAAATTTAAAAGTTGGATAAAGGCTCTCCCATAGTTTAACAAGACCCAGTTGAAGGAGTTTTAAAAATACCACTATAAAGGCACATTTAAAACCATTTTTCACACAATATTATTCCACATAAAAATCATTAGAATTCTAATTTTTTTTAATAAAAAGGGGTAAAAACTTTATTAAAACTTAGAACAATTGAATACAAAATAGTAAAGGGCCTAAGCCCCAGGAACCACCAGAAACCATAAAAATAACAAGAACAAGACCATCACTCCCCAATACCACTTTCATCTTCTACGAGAATCCTCTCTAGGTATCGACATAGCTCATAGGGCATCTATGCCCACTCATCAATCTTATGGCCATCTGTATCTTCTAATGCCCATTTTGCCAAGCAATCAACTGCCCTATTCCATTCCCTTGAAATATGGGCATAAGACACTAAATCCATTAAGGAACTAATCTATAATATCTACTGTACTATCGTAGACAATTGCCAGCTCATATCTAAAAATCTTCCTCTTAATGAGAAAATTGACCAGGACTTGAGAGTCGGCTTCACAAATCACCTTCCTCCACCCTAAAGCATAAGCTCGCTTCAAAGCATATAAGATAGCCAATCCTTCCATCCTATTAATAGTCTACACTCCCTTATTAGCTGAGAAAATAAAAATCACTAAACCAGAGGAATCCCTACCAATCCCATCGATCCCAACTAAACTTGGATTACCCCTGGAAGAGCCATCCATATTAATTTTCAAAAGACCAATGGGAGGGGGAAACCATTTCCCCATCTATTAAACTTTTTATTTCCCACATCTACCTCTCTTGATGTAAGATGAGGCTAGAGATATACCCTATATGCCCAACCTGGCTACCATCTCAGCATCACCTTTCTTTATGGTAAAATAATCTCACTCTTAACTTTAATAGTCTCTTGGATCATTCCTTTAATTCTAATCCAAACATGGTGAATCCTCAATTTTTTCCCCAAAAAATTTTCTGATTCCTTTCTAGCCAAACTTGCCAAAGCAAAAAAATAGGACCAGCGTACCAAGCATCCTGCAAGAAGGGAGCTAAAGAGGGGGGTCTCCCCAATCTCATCCAAAAATCTGCCAGAGAGGATGCATGAATACACTGACACTTCCACACATCCCACCAAAAATGCCATAGTTGCAGAGTGAAGGGGTGGCAAAATAATAGGTGCAGAGAATCCTCCTCCTCACCACAATAAAGAACACACCTCAAAGGACCAGCAAAGCCCCTCTTCTGAATCTTATCCCAAGTTAAGCATCTATTCTAGACCAAAGTCCAAATAAAGCAATTACACTTTGGCTAAGAGAATCTATTCTAGAATTTTTTCCACCAATGAACTTACCCCCTATCAAATTGCTAAGAAATCAACTCTTGATAACCCAAAGACACAGTGTACTTCCCCTTGGGATTAGGGGACAAGGCTAATGCATCACTATCCATAAGGGCACTATAAATATGATAGGAAAGAATGTAATGTAGCTCAATTCACTCTACCTCTAGCCCAAAATGTCATGTCCCCTTTTTCATGGACATTGACAGATTTGATGATTGGCCTATTATACGACCTTCGTAGGCTAATATGATGGATAGAGGGTCATAATGGAGCTTGGCTTGACTTTGATTAGCAGAATTTCTACATTTGGTTTTCATTTAGGGTCTTTCAGACATGTTTGATTGATGCTCCTATTATTTAGGGATATTTGACATGCAGCAGAGCACCTTTATTTTGGTATGGTCATAGGCGGAATCACTCCCTGATTAACCTGCTTCGATCGGTTTGAGGATCCGACGTATATTGAGGGAGATATTAATATTTGATTGATTTAATCAAATATTAATTATTTGGTCTCATTAATAATTAATTATTAATTATTAATTATTTGCTCTAATTTTAAATTAGAAACCCTAATGCTAATTTAAGAAAACCCTAATTAGGGCAAGCATATCTTTTTGAGGGTATAAGGGTTTCTCATGGAGGCCATTATTGATTATGTATGAATTGATTATTGAAATTGGAGAAATTCTTCTGTGAAGACTGAGCCAAGGGTTCCAGGATTCCATTTACAGTGGAGAACGTCAACTCTTCATTGTGTGCGATTCAGAGGTTGTGAAAGATCAGCCGATCTATTGCCAAATTGAGAGATAGCTTCATCCAGAAGTTATCACAGAATTTCAGGGTTGAGAGATAACTTTACACAGAAGTTATTACAGATATTTCAGGTATTTATCTTTATTTAGTTTTTGATCCAATAAATTATACAGATAGAGGTATTCTGTATTAGAATAGTATATCTTCAGATCAGGTGGTTCAATAATCAGGGGTTAAGAACAGACGGGTTGGCAGCCGCACTAAGTCCGTACAGGTCTGTACAGAGCACATCAGGCACCAACCTCGACAGAGAAAGGGCTACAGTGACCGACATCGGTTGACTGAAGACCGACGTTGGCAGAAAGCTGATCGACAGTGACCGCCGTCAGCGATATATCGACCGACGACGGCGCCTGTGTGTTGACACAGAAAGGCCGAGACTTCCAAAATTGCAAGTTATTTCCCAGTTTGCATGAATTCGGGGTTTTTAAGACCAGATCTGTAATATTCTTTGATTTGCACAAGAGAGGACTGTATTTGTACTCATCTGAACTAGTGATAAGATCTTTGATCTGTTATTGTAAGATTTACTATGGTTATTGTTTATCTGTAATCTGAATTTATTTTGCAAAAATTGGATCTTTGACCAGAGTTTTATAGTTTATATATTCCTTGTTTGAAGGGGATATTACAGTTGTTCAGAGCTTTTGCAGGAGAAAAAAGAGCCCCTAAGTAAGGGACATCACAGTGGTATCAGAGCTAAATTCCTGCCATCCTGTTGGGCACATCAGAGCTAATGTCTTGCCATCCTGTTGGGTAGCTTGGGTAAAGTATCATGATGACTTCATATACTCAGAGTCGATGGGACTATGATATGAGGAAGTTGAAACTAAGTTTGAAGAGGTTGAATTAATCTCTTTCATATCCTACATCCAAAAACAAACCCGCACGGTATATGACAGCGAATGAGCAGTGGGAGTTAGTACCACCTCAAATTCAGAAGTTGTTGCCTTTTGATCGCTTTGTTAAGCATAGGAGAGAGCACTACAGATCACTTCGACGAGAGAGTAGCATGTCCCATGATTATTATGATTATGAGATAGGAGATAGTGAAGATGAGGATGAGTTTGATGCTTGCACTCAGAGTGTACAGGGGTGCTCAGATGTTAGTGCACTGAGGGTTGATGATCTCTCAACTATGGCAGAGATTGTAGCAGAGTCCCAGGATCCTATTATTGCAGATGATACTCAGGAGAATGCAGTGGACAGTTTTGAGGACTTAGTTTCACCAGTTGTTTCTTTCTGTATGGAAGAGTTAGACAGTGATGCTATAGTTGTTGATACTCCATCTGTTGATATGAGCTTTGACGTTGATCATTTGTATATTGAGGTGGTTGGTGATGAGTACATTCCTGCAGTTGTTGCTGAGGAGCATATTGCTGAGGCTGATACACATATACGGGATTTGGATCTTGCTGATTTTGATGAGTTTGAGATACCAGTGGAGTCATGTCTCCAGATTGATTATTCTCACACGGATGACAGTGTGGTACAGTTGGTTGTGCCTCCTTTACAGAGAGATCAGTTGGAGTGTGTGGGGGAGTATGTTGATGCTTCCACATATAATTTCTACTGCACTGAACCATTCATGGAGTATTTGTTGGATAGTGCAGGTGTTCATCTGGACTCACATAAGATGACAGAAGGTGTTCTTGTCCAAGGTTCTAGTGCTATTAGCAGATGGGGTGAGGAGATTTTATGAACCCTTTCTACTATGTTACCTTACAGGGATGTTGAGGTGATGTTTGTTGAGCCGAGATTGGAGCCATCCATTGAGTCCCAATTTGGCAATCATGTGCTAGTAGCAGAGTTTGGGGGTTCTTACCAGCATCATACGGTGAGGTATGCTCCTTATTTTTCTTTGCATCTAGAGATTAGTTTTGGTGTCAGTGATTCAGATACCAATAATTGTCATATCCACGATCCAGTTGGATGTGAGTATCAGTTAGATAGGGACTTGAATTTTGACAGAGTTGATATTTTAGTTGGCTTGAGTCCCTCAGAGTGGTTCCTTCTACCGGCATCTACAGTTGGTCTTCAGATAGTTGATTGGGTGTCGAGTGCAGTTTTTCAGTTGCTAATTTTGATATTGTTGATGCTGTTAATGTTGATGATTTATTCACATGGGTTAATTGGTGACATGATGGATGCTACACAATTTTTTCCTTGGGATCCAGGTGGATCGAGTAGTTCATTGTTCTGAGATTGCTTGGGGATAAGCAATTTTTGGAGGGGCGGATTGTCATGTCCCCTTTTTCATGGACATTGATAGATTTGATGATTGGCCTATTATACAACCTTCGTAGGCTAATATGATGGATAGAGGGTCATAATGGAGCTTGGCTTGACTTTGATTCGCAGAATTTCTACATTTGGTTTTCATTTAGGGTCTTTCAGACATGTTTGATTGATGCTCCTATTATTTAGGGATATTTGACATGCAGCAGAGCACCTTTATTTTGGTATGGTCATAGGCGGAATCACTCCCTGATTCACCTGCTTCGATCGGTTTAAGGATCCGACGTATATTGAGGGAGATATTAATATTTGATTGATTTAATCAAATATTAATTATTTGGTCTCATTAATAATTAATTATTAATTATTAATTATTTGCTCTAATTTTAAATTAGAAACCCTAATGCTAATTTAAGAAAACCCTAATTAGGGCAAGCATATCTTTTTGAGGGTATAAGGGTTTCTCATGGAGGCCATTATTGATTATGTATGAATTGATTATTGAAATTGGAGAAATTCTTCTGTGAAGACTGAGCCAAGGGTTCCAGGATTCCATTTGCAGTGGAGAACGTCAACTCTTCATTGTGTGCGATTCAGAGGTTGTGAAAGATCAGCTGATCTATTGCCAAATTGAGAGATAGCTTCATCCAAAAGTTATCACAGAGGTACAGATTTGAGAGATAGCTTCATCCAGAAGTTATCACAGAATTTCAGGGTTGAGAGATAACTTCACACAGAAGTTATTACAGATATTTCAGGTATTTATCTTTATTTAGTTTTTGATCCAATAAATTATACAGATAGAGGTATTCTGTATTAGAATAGTATATCTTTAGATCAGGTGGTTCAACGATCAGGGGTTAAGAACAGACGGGTTGGCGGCTGTACTAAGTCCGTACAGGTCTGTACAGAGCACATCAGGCACCGACCTCGGTAGAGAAAGGGCTACAGTGACCGACATCAGTCGACTGAAGACCGACGTCGGTAGAAAGCTGACTGACAGTGACCGCCGTCGGCGATATATCGACCGACGACGGCGCCTGTGTGTCAACACAGAAAGGCCGAGACTTCCAGAATTGCAAGTTATTTCCCAGTTTGCATGAATTCAGGGTTTTTAAGACCAGATCTATAATATTCTTTGATTTGCACAAGAGAGGACTGTATTTGTACTCATCTGAACTAGTGATAAGATCTTTGATCTATTATTGTAAGATTTACTATGGTTATTGTTTATCTGTAATCTGAATTTATTTTGCAAAAATTGGATCTTTGACCAGAGTTTTATAGTTTATATATTCCTTGTTTGAAGGGGATATTACAGTTGTTCAGAGCTTTTGTAGGAGAAAAAGAGCCCCTATGTAAGGGACATCACACAAAAATTGGCCACTCCTTTAGGGTCTTCCATCTTGCTTCTGTCACTTGCCCATGAAGGGAAAGGGACTTGTAGTCACACACCCTAGTCCACCCAGCTTTACAAAACCTCTAGGATAAAATGATCAAGTGAGGAAATTGGGTAACTATGGGAGGGTAGCCATCCTAAGAGTCATGACAAAAATGTACCTCTACCCACTCTTGAAAATTAGAATAGGCCACTCTTAATCAGCATAGCTCCTTTCTTGAGAGTATTCCAAATCACTAGGCCTTTCCCTGTCAAGCTATACCGTGGGATATCCTTCTGGGGGATTCCAAAAAAATACTTTTGGGATAAGATTCTGGCCCACACCTAGTACTATTCCACACACCATCACTAATACAATTTGGCTACCAGAGTAGTACAAGCCAGCAATGACTATCATAATCCAAGACCACCAAACCTTTTTAGGCTACAAACAAGCTCCCACTTAATAAGGCTCCACTTAGTTGTTGATAAATTACCAGCCCATAAAAACTATCTTGCCAAGGAATCAAGGTCCTTAAAAAAGCTCATCAGTGCCCCCTAGATCATACACCTATAGAGAGGAAGAGCCTGCACCATCGATTGAATTAGTTGGAACCGACCAACAAAGGATAGCCAAAGATGGGTCTGATGATTCACTTTGACTCAGAACTTATCCAGAATCACTTTCCATGAATCCTTAGACTACCTGATAGTAGAGATAAGGATCCCAAGATATAGAAATGGAAGACTCCCAATTTGAAACCTGAGAATATGAGCCACTCTTTATTGAATGGAGGGTGGAATGTTGAAGAAAAAAATTAAAGACTTACCCTCATTAATTAACTATCCTGAGGTAGCAAGGTAATCATTCAAGCCTTTGCATTTATTAGATGCCTCCCTAATAGTGGCCATGCCCATCAAAGCCATGTCATCCACAAAC
Organism: Torreya grandis; assembly: GCA_037957365.1. Lineage (NCBI taxonomy): Eukaryota > Viridiplantae > Streptophyta > Pinopsida > Cupressales > Taxaceae > Torreya > Torreya grandis. Next base: position 6,065,438 of record JARHVA010000132.1, read on the forward strand.
TGTAGGTGAGATTGTACAGGAAGACTGCCTCCCCATTGCTAGCCCTGAATAATGCTACCATCAACATTCCTTTTAATCAACCATCCCAAGCCTTCTACCAAAATAATAAATAGGTAAGGAGAGAGAGGGTCACCTTGCCATAGACCTTGAGAGGCCCCAAAGAGATTAGAATGCTCACCATTAATTAAAACTAAGAAAGAAGTCAAATTCACATAGCTCATAACCCAGTGAATCCAATCCTCCTCAAAACCAAAGGCACCCAAAACCTTTTGGAGGAGGGACCAATGAACTCTTTCATAAGCCTTAGACATGTCCAGCTTGATGAACATAGCCTTATCTTTAGACTTGGTCATGGAATGGATAGTCTCTATAGCCACCACAACCCCATCCAAAATCTGACGGCCTTCCACAAAGCCACTTTGCGCCTTAGAAATTAGCAGTATAAGCCACTTTTTTAGCCTTTCAACAATCAACTTAGATATAATTTTATAAATTACATTGCAAAGGGATATGGGGTGAAATTGACTTTACTGATCAGCCCCCTCCCCTTTGGGAATGAGAGCCAAGAAGGTAGAGTTTAGGGCCTAGAGCATTTGCTTGTTCATCTGGGATTCTTAAACAATTGCCAATAAGTCTAATTTGATAATTTCCCAAAATTCTTGAAAGAATTCAATCAGGAAACCATCTAGACCAGGAGCCTTTCCTTTTTGCATCAGGAAGACAATCTTCTCTAACTCCTCCAAGGATATGACACTCATAAGCTTCTCTTTCATATCTAGAGAAACTATAAAAGGAATATAGGAGAGGACCTGAGCCTCTACAGCTGAGTCCCCCTATGATTCCTCCTTAAATAAAGAAGCAAAATACTACACTATTTCATTAAAAATATCTTGCTTAGAAGAGATAACCTCTCCCCTATTCATCACCAATGATGTTATCAAATTACCATGTTGTCTAGATCGCACCAAATTGAAGAAGAAGGCAGTGTTCTTATCCCCCTCTTATAGCCACTCAATCTAAGCTTTTTGTTTCCAAAATATTTCCTCTCTCAACTCCCATTCCTCTAATGTTTTTAAAGCCCTATCTTCCTCTCTCAACAAAAACTCAGTCATCCCCTCCTCCCTAATCAATTTGGTAATGTCATACAACTCCATTTGAGCCTCATTTTTCACTTGGAAGATGTTCCTGAAGCTTTGTCGGTTCCACCATTTGAGATGATATTTAACAAATTGGAAGAGCTTAGCAAAAATATACATTGTTGTACCAACAGTAGGCTTGCCTATCCTCCACCATTTAGCAACTCGTCCAAATAGGTTCGGGTCCCTGAGCCACATGAGTTATAAGTTGAAAGGTAGCTTCTAAGGCAAGAGGGCTAAAGAAATGGTAAGATTTATGGGCTAATGATTTGAACCTCTCCAATCTAATATCTTAAAGCTAGTAGTCCACAATCCACCCACCCAAAATTAGGAGGCCATGAATTGGTTTATTCATTTTGCAATGCACCTGTCACCCACCCTTCTATTATTCCAAGTGAAGTGACCATTGCTAGGCTTGATATCCACTAGATTGAGTGCTAAAATATTATCTTGGAATAAGAGAGAAGAAGGCTCCAGTCTTGCATTACCTCCCCATTTTTTTGTTAAATCTACAATATCATTAAAGTCTCCAGCAATAATCCATGGCAGGTAAGGAAATAAAACATGAACCAAGTGAATATTATTCCATATAAGAAGTTTACCTTATAAATCTATAGGGGCATAGACATTAGAAAAAAGGATAGATTCACCTAACTCAATGCACAAAGAAACCATAGATAAGGAGGACTTAAAGGAAATCTAGGACACAGATTGGATCTTACTTGGGTTCCAGAGGCATGCCGCACCCCCCGAAGATCCTTGAGCTCTAATGCACTAACATAGACCATGCCTCCATAACTTTAGTGTGATACTCATCATATATTCCATAGAAACCTTAGTCTCCTGAAGAAAGAGAACATCAAGAGAATGGCTTCTAACTAGTTCCCGAACAACTTTTTATCTAGGGCCACTGTTTAAGCCCCTTACATTCCAAGAAATAATGATCATTTCAAAGGAGTCAAAAAGTGGGAGTCTAAGGTCTTAATAGATCCTAAATCTACCAAAGTCTCCCCTATCATCTTAATCTTCTCCATGTCCTTCTTTCATCCCAATTTAACACTTTTCTCTAAAACTGCCTTCTTACCATCCTTTTAAAGAATGCCCAAATGAGGAGAAGATTTACCTTGTTTATCCATATTTGTAACTACAGTCCATGCTAGAAGATCCCCATCTTCTACACCCTATCCCAGATCCACATTTGGCTCCAATATCATCTATTCCCCTATCTACCCATTTATGACCATAGGTAAGGTGACTTCCTCATGAAGAGTAGAGTGTAGAGTACAAGAATTAATCTCCGGTCTAGACCCCACTGCAAGCTGTTCTACATTAATTAATCTTAGGTTAACTCCTTACTAGTCTAATTCATCCTAGACCTCAAACCTATTAAAGGTATCCCCATGGTGTCACTCCATTATGGTCCTCTTTTGACCTCTATTTTATTTTTGAGCCTTAACCTGAATAAAACCCTCATCATCCTTGCCCTCACCACCACTAGCCTTCTTCTCTTTATCAACACCAAGAGTGTAATTAGGAGGGGGCAAAGGCAGATGTTGTTATTCCACTAGCTTGGCCTTTAGGTATCTTCACACTAAGTGGCCATATTCATGACAAAGGCAGCACCTAAAAGGAAGGGTCTCATTGTCTAGCTGTTGCACCTAGGAATATGAGCCCACACACATCTCCACCACATTTGGTAGTGGTTTAATCAAGTTAATTTCCATGTAGATTCGAGCAAAAGTCATAAATTTCTTACCTAAGGTTTGTGTTGAAGACCCCATCGACCTTCTAAGCATTGAAGCTAACATCTAAAGAACATCCTCTCGATAACATTCTATAGAAAATCTAGGTAACTGAACCCACACTGGAACCCTATTTGGCACTTCCTCAGAAGGATTAAATATGGCATGCTATGGTTTGACAAAAAGCCTAACCTAATTATAAAAATAGGGCCCACCCTCAAAAACCCTATTTCGATCAGCCAAGCAAAGAAATGTAACCATGAAAAAATTGTTTGCCAATAACATGACCTCCATTTCACCCTCTAGTTCCCACACTCTGTAAGCCCAACTCTCCAAAAATTGAAGGGATACTCTCAATCCCAAAAACTTGTAATATAGTGAATGCTTGGTATAATATTCAACATCTTCAGCAATAATATCAAAAGGGATTACTAGTTTGGGCCTCTCTTTGCACCATTCAAGGCATCCATTAATCTTCATGATCTAGGCTCCCCCAGGCAAACTCAAATCCGTAGCACTTGTAGTCTGAGAAAAGAATGTATTTTCAAATATCCTCCCTTGTCCCGGTATATTCAAGCCCACCACTTCTCAAAAACTTCTACCAAGTGCAGCCTTAAAAGGCTCACTTTGAGCCATAACCATGCCCTTCCTTAGACAATCCACAACAATGGAATCTACAGCTCCCCACCCCACACAATCGGTCAACCACAACCCTCCTACATAGTCACTAACACGATAGAAACAAGCTAGGGCATGGTTACCCTAGCTTGGAAATGAGTTGTAGACCCAAACCATTTCCTTTCTGCAACTATCTTAGAATTCTCATTTCACATTGAGATAAAATTCCCTATTTCTCCCAATTCCAATTACATATAGCCCTAGTAACCATGGGATAAAGTTTTAATACACCGCTAAGGTCAAAGTCAAAATTTGAAGCATATAATAACATTATGATTTCACTATAATCAATAATTTTACAAATGTTTCAAACACACCACCATAACATGTCATAACTGCATCGAGTTTGGTCAATCTCCATAGCATTGCTATGTAGGTACCACTCAACATAGGGGTGTTGAGGTCAAGATTAACTTCAAAAACTGACCCAATTTCACTATGTTATTTAATTTTATATTTATCTAGGGTTTTAAAGTGGAAAAATAATTATACAATGGTCCCCATATCAAATCATAAGCTCTCACATAGTCCATAGAATATAGACAATATTTGAAAAAAACTTATAAATCTTAGATCCCTATTGTATTTCAGACAAGGTTACCCTAATCAAATAATAATCCCCACCCACTATTATATAGTTTCAGTGTTTCTATCCAATAACCCTATCAACTCTTGTTCTATATTTTCACTTAGTCAACACAATATGTTAGTCAGTCTCAAATCTAAAAATAGTTTGCATCTATATTTTCTAGATAAATTTATATTTCTCTTTTGTACTTTCCATATTTAGTATATTTAAAAATTTATCAAGTCCTAAATCATATTATATCATTTGTTTCATTTTTTATTAGTATTATTTTATAGACTAGTTTGTCATATTAGGTAATCTATTTCCCTAGTTTTCTAAAATTCGATAAAACACTTCAAATGTTTCAAGGTTTTACAATTTGTTTTTAAAAGTTTATAATTTACTCCAGTTTATGGATTATACATACACATGCATTTATTTGATTTATTTTTTAACCTTGTTTCCTTTTAATGGCCATATGATTTTTTCCATGAAAAATACTACGTCATTCACACATATAATTTATATAGACATGTAAGTTAAGTTATATATATGTTATGTTTAGTTTTTAAATTATCAACATTTGTTAAACCATTTCCTTTAGGTTTTCATATTACTTTTTATATTTTCAAAAGAACCATGATGTGTTGCACTATTATGACATGTGATGATATTTGTATGGGAAATATGTTCACACTAGTATTTTGCATAACTAATTATCTCTCTTTAGGACTCATTGATGCATCAATCTCCTTGAGTGAACATCAAAAAGAGTGCACTATTAAAGGGGTTCATTTAGTTCATGGTAGTTTGTGATATATTTTAACATATTATCCAATGATACCTACATCATGATCATATTTTCATCCCATGAATCTCTTTTCCCTTTCCTTTTTTGTCTCCTTTTGTTTAGTTTTGTATCCTTCCTACATTTCTTACTATACCATCATTAATGATATAGTTATTTCATGAATATTTATCCATAAACAGTATCATAAATACATATATATTTCTAAGATCTATGTAATGTACACCATTCATTATATTATAATGTCTTTTCTATAGTTATTTTCTATTATGATATAATATTGTGTCAACTAGTATAGTTATATTATATCAATCAAGATTGATACCAACATTTTGGATTAAAAGTTGATTTTTAAGGTTTAGATTTATATATATATATATATATATATATATATATATATATATATATATATGGTTCATAAATATCATTTCCATCACTAAAAACATTGATATTATTTTATTTTTATCTTATTTATACCGTTAAGTATATTAAGGAGAAATTAGTGGATAATTGATTAATCTTGTGGAGGTCAAGTCTGTTACAATCCCTAATTTTTTTTTGAATTCATCTTTTAGAGTATATAGCATGATTTCAAATGACTCTAATTCATAATATTAATTTAGTAAAAGACATCTCAACAACTCTAAAATAAGTACAAGTAACCCAAAACTAACATCAATTGTTCTAAAAGGGATTATGTTATATTCAACCAAAATGGAATTAATAACTTCTGAAAAGGTCTGAGTAGCCAATTGATATAAAAGCAAATAAGATAATATAGGAGTGAAAAATTATAATAATAGAGGTCCAAATTTGGGATTCATCCCACCAACATGATCTAACAATACTTATCACATCAAGAGATCAACAAGTAAGAATCTCTAATCCACTACTAAATCCAACATGGAAATTCCATTGAGTTACTATAAACCTTAGATGTCCACCCTATAGAGAATCAATCTAAATGCTACCCTAATGGACCACTATGCCATGATACAAATTTCTTATAGAACATTACACCTCTATTCCCTTAGTTTATGAAGGCTACACATATATGATATAACTCCATGTAGTAAGAAATGTTTTGATTAAATTGAATAAATTAAAATACAAATAACTCAATGTAGATGACTTCAAAAATGTGAGCATCCTTTTGAATAAGTGTAAATTTGGTAAAGGGAACCCATTACTTATGATTCTATAGGAATACCATCCTATAATCCAAACATAGGTCCCATACCTAAATGTCACTTACATAAATTTTAGTTATCATATCTTGTTATTGTAAAAACATAGGCATTCACATCATCTAAAAGTATGTGTATGAAGATGCAAGAGTTTTTTACTTAACTAGCCCCAGGCATTAACTTAAGTGGTATTTAAAGAATATTATGATTTAGTAACTCATTTCCATGGTGGACTATTTAATCACATGTTAATATTAAGGTTTCCATAGCTTATTAATTCTCATCCTCATTATGGGATTATTCATCAAACATAAGGAACATTCATATCTTAATAGTTAAAACACAATGTATATCAAAGAGTTCTTTGATAAGGTACACTTAATATATTTAAGCATGCATATCAACTAAACCAATGGCTATCTATTCTCATATAAGCATTAATGAAAATTTATCTAACTTCCATTAAATAAGACTTGTATTATAAACATCTGATCTATTGACCTTTTAATAAAACATGTCATATATCTAGATCACTATAACACCATAATAGGTATAACCCATAATCCATAATGTGCTCCACACAAAGAACATTATTCCAACTCACTTCATTACTTAAGAAATAGAAGTAAGCCCACTTACTCTGACATTATGATTGATAAACATTCATTGCTAAGTATATAAGTGAGAGCATAATGCATGAACCATCAAGAGACTATTTTTCATAACCCATTTACAACATCTTCATTTCAATCAAGATTATAAAAGGTTAAGGATATGTTTTTAATAACCATACTACAATTAAGATATGTCATTCAACATCATTTTAAATTCGTAACATAAGATAAGTCTATATGCTAAACATGCATTCCATGATGTGAGAATGTCACTAAATAAGACTCATCATGAAATTTATGTAAGTATATACCTAATTCTACCAAAGAGATTTACATATTCTAACTAATTCCAACACATCATAAGGAAACACCATTTTATCTTCATGTAAATTCAAAGTTAAAGACATTATGATTACAATGGTTCTAATAATAACTTTCCCAATTTCACGACTACTTAATATCAACAAGTATGTCACTAAGGCATGTACATAAAATAATATTTAAGGATCAAATAGTCACACCACCACTCATATGGTAAATAGATCCCCATACAAATGTATACGAAAGGAATAATTATAGTTAGTTAATTATACAAAATCAAAACTACTATCATCAAGAATGCCCCAATGTCAAAATCATAACCAATAGTTTTCATTACAGAACATAATCAATATTACAAACCTTCATAATATAATAACATGAACTAAACATAAAATGAGTAACAACTACAATCCATGGATTCAACATCATAATCAATAGGAATGAACAATAGGAAGCTACCATATGTAATCTAGGTACAACAATGAATAAAATCAAACACTTTAAGATGTACATCCCTCAAAACTAGCCCTATGATTCCAACCATCAGTGGCCCTTGCCACCCTAACCATCAACTTGGTGAAAGGTTTTGGCATCTAGGTATTTGGGCATGGTACTAGATACACACATAATATTGAGCCACCAATAAAGACCTACAAAACTATCCATAGGGGAAAAAGAAGTAATGTGGAAAACATGAAACTATAAAACTCAACCACAATATGGGCTTATCAAAGTGGAACATAATTGAAATCAAGAGGATCAACCCATAATAGTTGAATTAACTCAATCAAGTCAAAAAGGGATATAATAACACTCATAACAGAAGATGAATTCAATTTGGTTTAGAAATGACCAAGTAATAAAGTGACCTTATTCAATCTAAAACCAACAATCCAAAACCAAGTAATAAAGTGACATTATTCAATCAAAATAAATAACATAATCAATAGTATACAATTGAAATTTTTAACTTGATAGGTTGAGAAATGACCCACTTCAACATTAAGAGTAAAATGGAGGTTTACCATAATATGGGTTAAGTCTACTTTATTATAATTCAACCCGAAATCTGGAAGGAGATAAGTAAAGTTGAGGGTGTATCATCTAAGTGATATCCAATGTGAACAAAAGTATGAACAAGATTGTATAATAGGAAGATCGCAAGGCTTTCAAAAATTTACCATTATTTAAATGTGATAACTAGAAGAATGAGCACGAATAGATTCACATAAAGAGAAAGGAATTAAGTTTTAGATAAAACTATCTTTCTTTACATATGATGTTTGATTAGTAAGAAATCACCCAATAGGATATTAGCATAAAACCATTTGTTCATAGAACCTTTAAAGGGAAGTTTTGTCAATTTACAACACATACAATAGGTTTTCTATAGATTAAGTCATTGTCACTCACTTGGTAGAACAATTTTAGGGTCCATTAATTAACTATAAATTTCTCCAAATCTTTTAATATTTAAATCTTATGATTTAATTTATTTTCCATTACCCATTAAATGAAATTTATAGTATTCAAAATTGAGTCACTTAAATATACCAGTAAGAAGGAAATAAATCTTAACAATTTAATCCATTAAAGATTCATAGGTGAAGTCTCACAACTCCTTGATGAATCTAGAATGCTTTTAATAATTATAATGGGAGAAATAATAAAGTAAAATCACATTTTAATTAATAAAATTAGATGAATACATACCAAAAAGAGTTTTAGGGATACTATATGACCTTTCTACATAGAGTAATAAGAGATCCAAATCAACCAAACGTAATACCACATACTTCCTTAGCATGTAGATCCTAAAAAATTATACAACACAAGAAATGAGATTAAAGCATATCTCCCTTAGATGCCATAAGATTCAAATCCAAGGAAAAATCTTTCCCCCATTAGTCCATGTAGTCAGCCTCTTTCCAACCAAGGAAAAAGAGAATAAAATAAAATAAATTTAACATTAGTCCCATTATCTTTACTATCATTCCAATCTTCCATCAATCTATTTTTAATCCCCTGTATTATATATTTTCACCATACCCCCTATATATGTATTCCTCTATCTCATGTGTCTCTTCCTATGTCCCTTCCATGTTTTTATCCTACTAGGCCAAGCCCCACCATCCATCCTCCTTTATTTTTCCTCCATATTATCCTCTCCCTTGGCATATTGATTTTTCCTTCCAACCCATGCATTCCTTCCTCACTATGCATTCATTCCTCCTCCAATCATTTATGTCCTCTTTTTCCCACACATCCCTATAAACACCATCCCTATTTTTCTATACACCCCTATACTATCCTCTCCCTTTCCTTACAAGTCAATGTTTATTTTGGTGTACTCTACAACCCAATGGTAAAATAAAATAAAGTAATAATATATATTAAAATAAAATATTATATATATATATATATAATATTAATATATGTAATTAATAAAAATCATATAGTAATTAAATAACAATTATTAAATAATAAAAGATACAAAATTAGTAATTAAGACAAATAACCAAAATTGATAGTCATTAAATACTAATAATAACTATAAAATAATTAATTAATAAATTTATAATGTTATAAAGCTATCAAAATTACTATAATATGCAAATCAACTAAATTGTAAAACAATATAAGTTAACCAAAATCCATAAACCAGTTAAAATTAATAATAAAAAAGGTCATTAAATAATAAATTTAATGAAAATCCTTAAGATAATATAAAAATAATAAACAAGATCAAAAATTTTTAAATTGTAATAATAATAAAAATCATTAAAATAAATAATAACGAGGCATTAATCAATCATCAAAAATCATAAAATTGACCCTACTATAAAAATAAATAATTAATAATAATTATTGACCCCATAGATTTATCATCAATCTCCCAGCATTCATTCATACACAAATGAGGTGATAAAAATTTGTAAGGTCGAGAGACCCACATGGGTCTTAGATGAACCCAAACCCAACCAGGGTAAAAGACAAGCCACAAAACAATAATGTCATTGGGAAAAAGGGTCAACACACGAAACCAAGCATAATAGGCTAATAAGATAAACCACTTCCTTATGGAAAAAACATCATGTTTTCATGACACCCAAGTGGGATAAATAGAGTGTGAAAAATTACATCAAGCACACAAGGATATGCATAGGGAATGATGATGCCAAAATTTGATAATCCCAATTAGGGAAAAAGAATAGGCCACACATGCTCAAAATAGGGAGACAAATAATGATGAAAAGCTATAAAACAAAAACATATAAAGATAGTGGCTCAATATTACATAGTAAATACTATACTTGTTAGAGTGACATTACAAATAATCAATTTCCCAAGATATACCCAAGATGTCCAAACCCAACATTGAGCCTAAATCATGAATTAATGCATACATTCACCAAAACAAAGACATCAGCAATACCTAAATATTATCAATATGATAATAATAAATCAGCATGAATCATTAGACATAAAATTATAATCAACTATAGATGATAAAAGTAGGATCTAGTCCTAATAACCATGAGCTTGAGCATGATTTATGAGGCATAGTCAATAGCTACAAAAGTGATCAATGTCCATCGACACCAGTCAAACATGGCAAATAAATATCATACAATAAAGTAACTAAGCTAAAGAAACATATACATAAAATAGGATAAAATGAATCCAGTATAAGTAGTATGTATGTTAGGATATAGTGAATCCAATATGAGCATTGTTGATCATGGCCATTGATGTTAGGTTATCACTGATGTCAAAGAGAGCATGAGATACTAGTGCATTAATGATAAAAAAGTTGTGTTTAATAACTTGGAGAATATATGACACATTTGTAGGTCTAGAAGGATAAATAAGATGTCGTGAGGAATCCATAGATGTTTTGGTGTACTTATGGTATGTCACTTCATCATTTCAAATAAGAAACATGCATCTTCTAGATTAAGAGAAGCCAGACTATCATTACACATCATGTAGATATGTATGAACCACAAAGTTTGTGTATTTATTTTAGGTACTCAAAAAGTCAACTAAAGTCAAAGTATTTCATGGAGATGTTGTTTATAGTGCCAAGAAGGTACCCTAAAAATTTGGACTCTTGATGTGGTTTTTAGCTCATGTTATAAACCTTCAAAGTTTCTCTTAAAGACTATTATGGGCTAGAGACTACCAAGTTTAACTATGTTGAAGTCTGAGATCACTAGTTAGTTGATCTAATGGTGAGCATTCATTATCAAGATCTTGATCCAATAATGCATATTTAGCCAAAATGTCAAAGAGTCTAAGATTACACAAGCTAGTGACAAGTGTCATTATCTCATTGAGTTGATAGAATATCAATTTTTCATGGGTGTTTATATAGATAAATATATATGGTGTGGGTTGAGTCAAAGATTCAAATGTGAAGAAGGGACTAACAACTAAAAAGTGGCATAATCATGGGAGCTCTAATCTAAGATCAATGATAAGCATTTCAAGATAAATATCATGCAAATCTAGTGGATATCAATAGTGTTCATTTATATAATTTTTATAGGGATGAGATGTGTTTAAAGTGATCAATATTTAACATTTTCTTAGTGATTGTTGAAATTTGAATATTCAAATTAATGAGAGAAAACTAGTGCATAGTTTTTGAGATATATTTTTTGATCTAGGATGAATTTCATAGTGGTGTAAAAATCAAAGTTATATAGGATTTCAATTTGCATCCATAAAATCTAGTTATATGGTATGAATGTTTGTAAAATCAAATTTATGGAGCCTCAATGTTGACTATTTATTAATTCATGGAGTTACTGTGTATAAATTTCTATTTGAGCAATTGTGCTTTACCAGAAGAGTGTTTTGGTGGATGTATTCACATTAAGATGTCATAAAGATCATAGGAAGTGGATCCATGTATTTAAAATTGATCATATGTTCTTACTTTGTTTGATGAGTGCTAAATTTGTGAATATGTCTCCATGATATCTATAAGGGCTACTAAGGCCTAATTGAAAGGTGTGGCTAGTTAAGTGTGACCCATAGATGTTATGGCTGACCTATGATAATGTATTAGAGTTATGTATTATAATGATAGATATATTAATGGTTAAGGAAATTCTTATGACCAACCAAGAAGTAGATATTCATTAAGACTCTATAAATAGTGGAGACCAAGGCAATGGTTTCTAGACTTGAATGTGCATATGTTGAGAGAGAATAAAATAGAGATGAAGGAAAGATACTAGAGCAAGTGTGATTAGTGGATGGAATAAATTATAAAGAAAATTTAGGATGAGTGAATAATACTATAGAGATCCAAAAGAGGTGTTTGGATGCATTACTTATATGATCAAGTTTGAGTGTGTGTACTAAATTAAAAGAGAGGTGTTAAACATTATCTCTCAAATTAGATTTAATTTAAATCAGAGTTATAAATATATTGATTTCATAGGTGTTGTGTGGGTTCTCAACATATAAAAAATAGGGTGCTTTTTCATACTTAGGGGTGGGTACTCCTTGTGAAGTAGGTGCTTCACTAAAAGGTCTCATGTTTGTGATCATCTTATAAGATATGTAGTCTATGTGTTTACAAGCTTCAGAGTGGGTTTTGTTCCCTAAGAGAGTTTCCCATGTAGATATTATGTTATGTGTGTGATCTTAAATCATTTTCCCTATTCATTATCATGAACATCTTGTATGCTTTATGAATGCTTGTAATATCTGATTAAGATTTTGAAAGGATTACAATTAAATTTTGAAATATCTTGCATCACTAATTCACCCCCCTCACAATGATTATACCTCCAATTATTGGTATCAAAGAAGGACCTTCATTGCAAGTTTACCCTCATGAAGGTGATCATAGGTATAATGAAAGAAAAATATGTTGATATTTTTCTTCAAGGTGAACCAATGTGTTTTATCAGAACTCAAATGTTCAAGGGAAAAATATGAATGTCTAAAATAAAAATTTGAAATATTGAATAACATGATAGGAGTAAAAATTCAGACCTGATTTCCTCTATAGATCATGAGTCATTTGCAAGCATTGATAGTGTCAAGACACAAATAAGAATAATATAAGCAACATTCAAAAAATCTGACATTGTGGTTGATACCAAATTGAATCAAATAATGGATTAATTAAAAGCTAATGTTATGACTTATATTGATGCATTATTATCTAAAGACAAGCAAAAATATAGCTCTATAAAAGAATATGTGGATGAGATGTCTTGGGGTACTGACGTCAAACTAAAGGGGTGATTAACATGAACATCTATAATTATGTTTTCAATGGACAATATTATACTTGTAATGAATATGTTCATAGATATAAGGATTTCACTTACTCTCCATGGAGAAGAAATGAGGTTATCTACTATAACTATAATCAATAGGGACATATAGCCAAGTATTCCAAATGAGACTTTTGGAAATAGGAATTTCAAGTTATTGACACCTTCAAATGGTTCAAGAAAGATAAAACCAAGATTCAAAGAAAGAAGGAACATGACTCAAAGGAAGAATCCATGTTTGTATAATCTGCCTTACATACTCAAGAGGATGAAAATAAGAAATGGTATATTGATAGCAATCATATGATAAGAGACAAGAGTAAGTTTATTTCTCTCAATAAACACAATTTAAGTTCAGTAAGGTTTGGCGATAATAACTTTGCTAACATAGTTGGAAAAGGATCTGTAAGTTTGGATAATTGTCATACTAGAATTGAAAATGTTCTATATGTAAAAGGTTTGAAACATAATATTATAAGTGTTAGCCAAAAAAGTAAATAATAAAATGTTGTGACTTTTCATGACAAAGGGTTTGAAGTGAGAATTTATAGGTCTATAAAATTGATTACAAACATTCACAAGGAAGATAAAAAATGTATGTGTTCCATGAATCCAATAAATAAAATTTCTTCATGAATCAATTAGATAAATTTGGCTTTGGAATAGAAGACTTGGACATCTAAACTTTTATAATTTATTAAGGATTTGTTAAAAAAGACTAGTGAAGCATATGCCTAAAATCACTAAGATTCCTCATACACTTTGCAAGGCATGCCTTCATGGAAGGTAAGTCAAAATAAGATACAAATATAAGGATAATTCTACTATAGTACCATTGGAGTTGATCCACACATACATTTTTGGACCCATGAGAACTCAAGGAATTCAAGGTAATAGCTAATTTACGTTATTAATTGATGACTTCACTAGAATGACTTGGATATTTTTTCTTAAAGAGAAATTAGAAGCTTTTGGAGAATTTAAAAGATTTAAAAGTCTTGTTGAAAATGAAAAAGGATCAAGAATCAAGTGTGTAAGATCATACAAAGGAGGTGAATTTTGGTATTATGAGTTTGATGAATTTTGTGAGTATAAGAAATTAGAATATAATACTCTACTGCTAGAACACCAAAATGGAATGGGGTAGTTGAGGGGAAATATAGAACTAACATATAATTGACTAAAGAAAATATTCAATATTCTAAACTTTTAGGTATTTTTTGGGAAAAGGATACCATTAATTTTTTTATATCTTAAATATATGCCTTATTAGAGAAAATAGTGATAAGACTCCATATGAGCTATGTAAAAATAGGGTAGCTAATTTCAAACACTTTAGAGTATTTGGGAGCAATTATTTTATCAAGAAGAATAAATGAAATCTTGGAATATTAGACTCAATATTTGATGAAGGAATCTTATTGGGTTATTCTTTCATATGTTCTGCTTATATATATTTCAATAAGAGACTCCAAAAAGTTAGTGAAATCTCTAATGTGAGATTTGAATATGTAGGTGACATCAAGAAGCCCATCTTGTAGAAAATTGACAATACTAATGATGTTATTTCAAATAATGAAAGCATTCCTGATCAATAAGATGATGAAGAGGAAAAAGCAAGACATGATAATAAATCCCCTTCTAAGAGAATATAAAAGGGTCATCTAGTTTCCCAAGTTACTGGATATGTGAATGCTAGTTTTCAAATTAGGAAGAGAAGGTTGATCAATCACAATCAACAAGACACATATTTTTTATCCAAGATTGAACCCAAAACATTCATAAAAACTAGCAAAGATGACAATTAGAGATTTTCCATAAAGGAGGAAATTGATCAAATAGTAAAAAATGAAACATGGGATTTGTTTCCTAGGCCAAAAGACAAAAAAGTGTTAGGAAATAAGTGGGTTTTTAGAAACAAGATGAATAAGAAAGAAGAGGTCCCAAAAATGAGGCTAGACTGGTGTGTAAAGGATATGCTCAGGTTGACTGAATAAACTTTCATGAGACATTTGATCTTATAGAAATAATAGAAGAAATTAGACTCTTTATATCATATTAAAGCTTCAAAGGTTTCAAAGTTTACCAAATGGATGTAATATATGCATTTTTGAATGACAACTTAGGTGAAGAATTTTATATTGAGCAACCTATAGGTTTTTTAATAACAATTAATTAGGACTATGTTTAAAAACTAAAGAAGGATTTCTATGGTCTTAAATAAGCTCCTAGAGCTTATTATGATATATTATACACACATATATTGATCGAAGGCTTAACAAGAGGTATAGATAACATTAATTTATATATCAAGATAGATGGCACTTATCAATTACTAGTAGTAGTCTATGTTGATGACATCATATTTAGTTCTAACAATGACAACATGAGTAGAGAGTTTGTAGATGATATGAAGACTGAGTTTTAAATTTCAATGATAGGAAAACTTTCTTTCTTCTTAGGATTAAAAATTAACCAACCTAATGAAGGGATATTCATTTCATAGGAAAAAAACATCAAAGATATGCTAAGAAAGTTTGACATGTCAGATTGTAAGCCAATGAATACTCCAATGATCATTGGATGTAAGTTAAGTCAACAATATTACTCACCAAAATTTGATCAAACTTTATATAGATCCATTATTGGAAGTCTTTTATACTCTACTGCTTCTAGGCCTAATATCATGCAAGTAATAGGACTTTTAGGAAGGTTTCAAGCTAATCTTAGATAATATAACTTAAAATATGTCAAAAGGATCTTAATATATCTCAAGAGCATAATAGAATATGGTTTATGCTACCTTGGGAGTAAATAATTTACTCTAAAGAAATACACTGATGTACATTGGGCATGATGTGTACATGATAAGAGGAGTACCAATGGTGGTGTCTTCTTCATGGGTGAATGTTTGGTGTCTTGGATAAGCAAGAAAAAGCCTCTATATCTCTATAAATTTTAAAAGCTAATTATATAACTACTACTTCCTATTGTACTTATGTTATGTGGATGAAACAAACCTTGGAAGATTATGAGGTAAGAAAAAATGGACCTTGTCTCATGTATTAGGATAATACTAGTGTAATTAGTATCTCTAATAATTTTAATATGAACTTAAAAACCAAGGACATTCCTATTAGATATCATTTATTAATAGAAAAAAGTAAGAAATAAAATTATTAAATTGTAATGTGTCTATAAAAGAAAAATTTGTAGATATCATGACTAAACCATTGACAAAGGTGACATTTAATTATCTAAGGCAAAGCTTGGGAGTCATCTCCTTATCTATGAATCATTAGAAGGTCATTTGAGTAGAATGAGAATGTGTTATCATATTGTTGTTATAATGAAGAAGGTTTTTGAGTTCTATATATGATAGGTTGTGTATGTCATGGTTCCATGAAAGTGTTTTTGAAAAGGTTCTAAACCATGTTGGCTTGTAGAGGATAAAGGGAAATTATCTAATTGATATAAGATAGATATTATTTTAAGTGTTTCTAGTAGACCTAGTTCATTGTGAATACTTATTAAAGATGATATTTTCTAGATAGAGCATTATGTTAGGGGGAGATAACTTAGATACTTTGAGAGGCTTGAAGAGATGAGCATGATGTTAGGGGGAGATTTTTAAGCTCTATGAGTAGTTTGTAAGGTCCAAGGATTAGAGAAATCCAAGTTCATATTGGTACATGTCAAAGGGGAAGAAATTGATTCATATGCCTAAAAGTATGTAAGTATCCTGACCACCCTAATAGTAAATGCATACATGATGTTGAGGAATGATTGTTGACATGTTGAGGAAGAGACTCTTTGTCATAAATGTAAAAAAGGGAGAAAGATTAGAATGGAGGAGTTCATTTAGATCAAAATGAAGGGGTTCATTTCAAATAAGTAATAAATAATTATGAGGGTGTTTTTCCATAAATGATAAAGAGGGAAATTATTGATCATGATCATTGATGTTAGGTTGTCATTGATGTCAAAGAGAGCATAAGATACCAGTGCATTAATAGCATATAATTTATGTTTGATATCCTAGAAAATATATGGTACATTTACAGGTTTGTAAGGAAAAATAAAAAGTTTTAAGGCATCCATAGATGTCTTGGTGTAGTTATGGTATGTCACTTGATCATTTGGAATAAGAAACATGCATATTCTATATTAATTTAAGTTAAACCATCACTACATATTATGTAGATGTGTCTAAACTAGAAATTTGTGAATTTATTTTAGGTACTTAAAAATTCAATAAACATCAAAGTATTTTATGGATATGTTGTATATAGTTCCAAGAAGGCACGCTAAAAATTTAGACTCTTGAATTATTTTCTATCTCAAGTTATAAACCTTTGAAGTTTCTCTTGCAGACTATGATGGGCTAGAGACCATCAATTCTAACTATGTTTAAGTCTAAGGTCACTGTTCAGTTGATAGAACAGTGAGCGTTCATCATATAGATCTTGATCCAATGGTGTATATTTAGTCACAATGTCAAAGAGTGTAAGATTGCATGCAATGGTGAAAAGTGTCACTATCTCATTGAGTTGATAAAAGATCAATAGTTCATAGGTGTTCATATAGATAGACATTGATGGTACATGTCAAGTCAAAGATTCAAATGTGTAGAAGGCATGTAGAGCTTCCAAGTGGCATAATCGTGAGAGTTATATTCTAATATCAATAGTGAGAATTTAATAAAAAGATCAGCATACTCTACAGGAGATCGATTATGTGTATTTTTCTAAAGTTTCTAGGGAGAATGAGATGAGATTAAAGTACATGATGTTTAACATTTGCTTAGTGATAGTTGAAATTTGAATATTCAAATTAATGGGGGAAAACCAATGCATAGTTTTTGAGCTATATCTTTTGATCCAAGATGAATTTCATGTTGGTGTTAAAATAAAAATTGTATAATACTTCAAGCCACATCCAAATAATATAATTATATGGTATGAATGCTTGTATAGTCTAATTTATTAATTTTCAAAGTTGACTATATATTCATTCATGGTGTTACTATGTACAAAATTCAATTTGAGGAAATTATGATTTATTAGAAGAGTGTTTTGGTGGATGTAATCACATTAAGATGTCATAAGGGTCATATTTATCTTATAGACTATGATGGGATAGAGACCATCAAGTTTAACTATGTCAAATTCTGAGGTCACTAGTTAGTTGACATAACAGTCAGTGTTCATCATCTAGATCTTAATCCAATGGTGCATATTTAGTCGAAATGTTAAAGAGTATAAGATTGCACACAATGGTAAAAAGTGTTACTATCTAATTGAGTTGATAAAATATCATTGTTTCATAGGTGTTCATATAGATAGACATTGATGGTGTAGTTTTATTCAAAGAGTTAAATGAGTAGAATCATGTAGAGCTTCCAAGTAGCACAATCGTGAAAGCTATAATCTAAGATCAACAATGAGAATTACAAGATAAAAATCAGGATACTATAGAGGAGATCAATGATGTACATCTATCCAAAGTTTCCTAGGAGCACAAGATGATATTAAGTGCATTATGTTTAACATTTTCTTAGTGACAATTGAAATTTGAATATTCAAATTAATGAGGGAAAACCAATGCACAATTTTTTAGATATATCTTTTGATCCAAGATGAATTTCATGTTGGTGTAGAAATAAAAGTTATATAAGACTTCAAGGAACATCCAAATAATATATTTATATGGTATAAATATTTTTATAGTCTAAGTTATTAAGTTTCAAATTTGACTATTTATTCATTCATGGTGTTACTATGTACAAAATTTAGTTTGAGCAAATTGTGCTTTAATATAAGAGTGTTTTGGTGGATGTATTCACATGAAAATGTCATAAGGGTCATATAGAGTGGATCCATGTATTTTAAATTGATCATATGTTCTTAATTTTCTTGATGAAATGCTAAATTGGTGAATAGGTCTCCATGAGACCTATAAGGGTTACTAAGGCCTATTAAAAAGGTGTAGATATTGAAGTGTGACCCATAGATGCTATGGCAACCTATGCCAATGTATTTGAGATATGTCTTATAATGATATATTTCTTAAGGGTTAAGTAATATGGCCATTCAAGAAGTTGATATTCATGAAGTCTTTATAAATAGTGGAGACCAAGGTAATGGTTTCTAGACTTGAATGTGCATATGTTGAGAGAGTAAAAGATAGATAAAAAGGAAATAGACTAGAGTAAATGTGTTAAATAGATGTATTGAAGTATAATTTATATTGAGGATGAGAGAAGAAGACTACAAAGATATAAAAGAGGTGTTTGGATGTATTGCCTATATGATTAATTATGATTGTGTGTGATCAATTGAAAGAGAGGTGTTAAACATTATTTCTCAAATTAGATTGATTTGAAATCAGAGTTATAAATATATTTATTTCATAGGTGTTGTGTGGGTGCTCAACATCTATAAAAAGTGGGTGCTTGTTCATCTATAAAAATTGTATGTGTTCCATGAATCCAATAAATAAAAGTTCTTCATGAATCAATTAGAGAAATTTGTCTTTGGCATAGAAGACTTAGACATCTAAACTTTGATAATTTAGTAAGGATTAGTTCAAAAGTACTAGTGAAGAATATGCCTAAAATCACTAAGATTACTCATACTCTTTGCAAGGCATGCCTTCATGGAAAGCAAGTCAAAATAAGATACAAATCTAAGGATATGTATACTATAGTAACATTGGAGTTGATCCACACATACCTTTGTGGACCCATTAGAACTCAAGGCATTCAAGGTAATAGCTACTTTATGTTATTAATTAATGACTTCACTATAATGACTTGGATATTTTTTCTTAAAGAGAAATTAGAAGCTTTTGGAAAATTTAAAACATTTAAAAGTCTTGTTGAAAATGAAAAAGGATCAATAATCAAGTTTGTAAGATCATACAAAAGAGGTGAATTTTGGTATTATGAGTTTGATGAATTTTGTCAGGAATAAGGAGTTAAAAGATAATACTCTACTACTAGAACGCCCAAACGAAATTGGGTAGTTGAGAGGAAAAGTAGAGCTATCCTATAATTGAATAAATCAAAGCTTAAAGATTCCAAACTTTTAGATGGTCTTTTGGAAGAGGCTACCAATACTTTTTTTATATCTTAAATATATACCATGTTAGAGAAAATGGTGATAAGACTCCATATAAGCTATGTAAAAATAGGGTAGCTAATGTCAAACACTTTAGAGTGTTTGGGAGTAATTGTTTTATCAAGAGGAATGAATAAAATCTTAGAAAATTAGACTCCAGAATTGATGAAGGCATATTTTTAGTTTATTCATCCATAAGTTCTACTTATATATATTTAACTAAGAGACTCCAAAAAGTTAGTGAAATCTCTAATGTGTGATTTGAAGATGTAAGTGACATCAAGAAACCCATCTTGAATAAAATTGACACTACTAATGATGTTATTTCAAATAATGAAATCATTCCTAATTAGTAAGATGATGAAGAGGAAAAAGAAAGGCATGATACTAAATCCCCTTCTAAGATAATATAAAAGGGTCATCTAGTTTCCCAAGTTACTGGATATGTGAATGCTAGTTTGAAAATTATGAAGAGAAGGTTGATCAATCAGAATCAACAACACACATATTTTATATCCAATATTGAACCCAAAACATTCATAGAAGCTAGCAAAGATGACAATTGGATATTTTCCATAAAGGATGAACCTGATCCAATATTAAAAAATGAAACATAGGATTTCGTTGCTAGGCAAAAGACAAAAATGTGATAGTAACTAAGTGGATTTTTAGAAACAAGATGAATGAGAAAGAAGAGGTCACAAAAATGAGGCTAGACTGGTGTGTAAAGGATATGCTCAGGTTAAATGAATAAACTTTGATGAGACATTTGATCTTATATAAATAATGGAAGCAATTAGACTCTTTATACCATATGAAAGCTTTCAAATTTTCAAAGTTTACCAAATGGATGTAATATATGCATTTTTGAATGACAACTTAGGTGAAGAATTTTATATTGAGCAACCTAAAGTTCTTTTAATGATAATTAATTAGGACTATGTTTAAAAACTAAATAAGGATTTATATGGTCTTAAATAATCTCCTAGAGCTTATTATGATATATTATACATGTATCTATTGAGCCAAGGCTTCAAAAGAGGTATAGCTGACAGTAATTTATATATCAAGATAGATGGCACTCATCAATTACTATTAGTACTCTATGTTGATGACATCATATTTGGTTCTGACAATGACAACATGAGTAGAGAGTTTTTAGATGCTATGAAGACTGAGTTTGAAATGTCAATGCTAGATAAACTTTCTTTCTTCATAGGATTACAAATTAATGAACCTAATGAAGGGATATTCATTTCATAGGAAAAATACATCAAAGATATGATAAAAAAGTTTGACATGTTAGGTTGTAATCCAATGTATAATCCAATTATCATTGGATGTAAGTTAAGTAAATAAGATTACTCACCAAAATTTTATCAAACTTTATATAGATCCATGATTGGAATTATTTTATACTCTACTTCTTCGAGGCCTAATATCATGCAAGTAGTAGGACTTTTAGGAAGGTTTCAAGCTCATATTAGAGAATCTAACTTAAATTATGTCATAAGGATCTTAATATATCTCAAGAGCACAATACAACATGGTTTATGCTACCCTATGAGTAAATAATTTACTCTAAATAAATACATTGATGTAGATTGGGTAGGTTATGTAGATGAGAGGAGGACCAATGGTGGTGTCTTCTTCATGGGTGAATGATTTGTGTCTTGGCTAAGCAAAAAACAATCCTCTATATCTCTATAAATTGTAAAAGATAATTATATAGCTACTACTTCCTATTGTACTTAGGCTATGTGGATGAAACAAACCTTGGAAGATTATGAGGTAAGATAAAATAGACCTTATCTCATGTATTAGGACAATACTAGTGTAATTACTATCTCTAATAATTTTATTATGCACTAAAAAATCAAGCACATTCCTATTAGATATCATTTATTAATTAAAAATTAAGTAATCAAATTGTTAAATTAGAATGTGTCTATAAAAGAAAAACTTATAGATATCATGACTAAACCATTAACAAAGTTCACATTTAATTATCTAAAAAAAAAACTTAGGAGTCATCTCCTTGTCTATGAATCATTAGAAGGTCATTTGAGTAGGAGGAGAATGTGTTGTCATATTTTTGTTATCATGAAGAAGGTTTTTGAGTTATATATATGATATGTTGTGTATGTCATGTTTCCATGAAAGTGTTTGTAAAAAGGTTCTAAACCATGTTGGCTTGTAGAGGACAAAGGGTAATTGTTTTATTGATATAAGATTGATATGATTTGAAGTGTTTCTAATAGACCTAGTTCATTGAGAATAATTATTGAAGATGATATTTTCTAGATAGAACATGAAGTTAGGGAGAGATAACTTTGATAGTTTGAGAGGCTTGAAGAGATGAGCATGATGTTAGGGGGATATTTTTAAGCTTTATGAGTAGTTTATCAGGTCTAAGGATTAGAGAAATCCAAGCTCATATTGGTGCATGTCAAAGTGGAATAAATTGATTAATATGCCTAAAATTATGTAAGTATCTTGATCATCTTACTAGTAAATGCATACATGATGTTAAGGAATGATTCTTCACATGTTGATGAAGAGACCCTTTATCATTAATATAGAAAGGTGAAAAAGATTAGAATGGAGGAGTTCATTTAGATGAGAATGAATGGGTTCATTTAAAATAAGTAAGAAGTAATTTTGAGGGTATTTTGCCATCAATAATAAAGAGGGAGATTATTGAGCATGGTCATTGATGTTAGGTTGTCATTGATGTCAAATAGAGAATAAGATACTAGTGCATTAATAAAATATAAGTTATGTTTGATAGATTGTAGAATATATGGTACATTTTCAAGTTTGGAAGGACAAATAAGAATCTATGAGGCATCCATAGATGTCTTGGTGTAGTTATGGTATGTCACTTGATCATTTGGAATAAGAAACATGCATATTCTAGATTAATAGAAGCTAAACCATCACTACATATTATGTAGATATATATGAATTATCAAGTTTGTGATTTTGTTTTAGGTACTTAAAAATTCAATCTAGATCAAAGGATTTCATGGATATGTTGTATATAGTGCCAAGAATGCACCCTAAAAATTTAGACTCTTGAATTATTTTCTATCTCAAGTTATAAACCTTAAAATTTGATCTTGTAGACTATGATTGGATAGAGACCATCAGTTTTAACTATGTTTAAGTCTGAGGCCACTATTTAGTTGATATAACAATGAGTGTTCATCATATAGATCTTGATCCAATGGTGCATATTTAATCACAATGTCAAAGAGTATAAGATTACATGCACTAGTGACAAGTGTCATTATCTCATTAAGTTGATAAAAATTCAACATTTCATAGGTGTTCATATAGATAAACATTGATGGTTTGGGTTGATTCAAAGATTTAAATGTGTAGAAGGCATGTATAGCTTCTAAGTGGCACAATCATCAGAGCTATATTCTAAGATCAATAGTGAGAATTTTAAGATAAAGATCAGGATACTCTAGAGGAGATCAATGATGTGTATTTTTCCAAAGTTTCCAAGGAGCATGAAATGAGATTAAAGTGCATGATGTTTAAAATTTTCTAAGTGATAGTTGAAATTTGAATATTCAAATTAATCAGAGAAAACCAATGCATAGTTTTTGAGTTATATCTTTTGATCCGGGATGAATTTCATGTTGGTGTAAAAGGAAAAATTTTATAAGACTTCAAGGCACATCAAAATAATATACTTATATGGTATGAATTTTTTTATAGTCTAAGTTATTAATTTTAAAAGTTGACTATTTATTCAATCATGGTTTTACTATATACAAAATTTAATTTGAGCAAATTGTGATATAGTAGAAGAGTGTTTTGGTGGATGTATTCACATTAAGATTTATTAAGGGCCATATTTCTATTATATAATATGATGGGATAGAGACAATCAAGTTTAACTATGTTGAATTGTGAGGTCACTAGTTAGTTGACATAATAGTCAGTGTTCATCATCTAGATCTTAATCTATTGGTGCATATTTAGTCAAAATGTCAAAGATTCTAAGATTTCACACATTGGTGAAAAGTGTTACTATCTCATTGAGTTGATGAAATATAAATTTTTCATAGGTGTTCATATAAATAGACATTGATGGTATAGGTTGATTCAAAGAGTTAAATGTGTAGAAGCACATAGAGCTTCTAAGTAGCACAATCGTGAGAGCTATAATCTAGATCAACAATGAGAATTGCAAGATAAAGATCAGGATACTCTAGAGGAGATCAATGATGTACATTTTTAAAAAAATTCCAAGGAGCACAAGATGAGATTAAATTGCATGATGTTTAACATTGTCTCAGTGATAATTGAAATTTGAATATTCAAATTAATGAGGAAAAACCAATGCATAGTTTTTGAGATATATCTTTTGATCCAAGATGAATTTCATGCTGGTGTAAAAAGAAAAGTTGTATAAGACTTAAAGGAACATATAAATAATCCATTAATATGGTATTAATGTTTTTACAGTCTAAGTTATTAAGTTTCAAATTTGACTATTTATTCATTCATGGTGTTACTATGTACAAAATTTAGTTTGAGCAAATTGTGCTTTAGTAGAAGATTTTTTTGTTGGATATATTCACATGAATATGTCATAAGGGTCATATGTAGTGGATCCATGTATTTTAAATTTATCATATGTTCTTAATTTTCTTGATTAAGTGCTAAATGGTTGAATAGGTCTCCATGAGACCTATAAGGGTTATTAAGGCCTAATTAAAAGGTGTAGCTATTGAAGTGTGACCCATAGATGCTATGGTCAACCTATGATAATGTATTGGAGATATGTCTTAGAATGATATATTTATTAAGGGTTAAGTATTATGGATATCCAAGAAGTTGATATTCATGAAGTCTCTATAAATAGTGGAGACCAAGGCAATGGTTCTAGACTTGAATGTGCATATGTTGAGAGAGTATAAGATAGAGACAAAGGAAAGAGACTAGAGGAATTGTACTCAATGGATGGATTGAAGTATAGAGGAGATTTTGGATGAGTGAAGAAATCTAGAGAGATCCAAAAGAGGTTTTTAGATGCATTGCATGTATGATCAAGTTTGAGTGTGTGTGATGAGTTAAAAGAGAGGTGTTGATCATTATTTCTCCAATCAGATTGATCTTGAATTAGATTTATAGAGCTATTGATTTCATATATGTTATGTGGGTGATCAATATATAGAACAAGTGGGTGTTTGTTCATACTTAGGGGTGGGTTCTCCTTGTTTAGTGGGTGTTTCACTAAAAGATCTCATGTTTGTGATCATATTATAAGACAAGTAGTCCACATGTTTGTAGGATTAAGAGTGGGTTTTATTCCCTAAGAAGGTTTCCCATGTACACATTATGTTATGTGTGTGATCTTGCATCATCTTTATTATTATTTATTTTGAGCATCTTGTATGTTTTATGAATGTTTGTAGTCTTTGATTAAGAATTTGAAAGGATTAAAATTAAAGTTTTAAATATATTACATCATTAATTTACTCCCCCTCAATGATTATACCTTTAACAAGCATAAAATTAGATGTAACATATCACATTGGCTATCCAAGCTACCTCCATCATAACCATATAAAAGAAAAACCAATATAAGTTGTCAATAGTCAAAGTGTTATCACAACCATGATAAGTAAGCTATAATATAGTGCCTACAAGGGACCACATGATAAATTCATGGCATCTTCCCCTCCTTAAATAGGAGTCATCCTGAAAAAAATCAATAGTCAAACAAAAAGTTCTTAGAAAAAGTCCAACAAAACCAATCAACACTACTACATGATCTCTCCACCCATTATGGGGTAAAAATTTCTTAGCCATAACTCATTGGCATTCATAATTTTTGTCATCTAGATATATACATTATTTAATGAATTAGGCCAAGTAACAACCTATTTCCCATCATCACATGTCTTTTATGACACTAAAATGGAAAAATAGTACTTAAAGAACACTATCCCAGTAGAAAATTCCACCAAGTCTCTCAACTTGGCTGGAACTTCTCCACTCTCATGCCTTAAAAAGACTATTAAAAAAATAACAAAATTCACTAAAACTAGCTACAATAGGTTTAGCAAACCCAAAATGACTACATCATTCAGTGAAAATTCTAAGGTAGAAGTTATTAATTTATATGTAATACTAGTGTTACAACCATCCTAGTCATCTATGAAGGTAGTCATAAATCATCACAAGCATATAGTGTCATAAAACACAAAAACTAGAACATACCTTAATAAGATTCATATCAAGGTTAATAACAACTCTCCTAATAAGAAAATATAGCTAAACAACCACAAGGTAAAAAGTGATGTCTAAAATGGATTAATAATCTAAATATGCAACTTGAATTGGGTCAATGTCACTTGCATCAACACAAATATACCTATAATATGAGGTCAAAAATCATATAATCATCTAATCCCATGTGATTATAACTAGAATATAAATTAAGAGTGGAAATGTTCCACTAAAACATTATGCCACATGCATAATCCTAAGAATATTCATCAAAAAATGTGTTATCACAATGGTATTAATTCATACTATTATGGTAACTCCATTACATCATCAATCATTTAGGGGTTATTGCATCATCCGATACCAACCATGTTGAACCATGGAGAAGCCATACTAGGAATCACATGGAACCCAAAGGCATATAACATGTTCTCTGACACACATGCAAGCTCACATGATGGTCTAAGGATACCAATCCCACCATCAAAAAATAGCTTCCTAGTATACCTATTGTGATTCCTAGTATGGCTTCTCCATGGTTCAACGATAATAATACCCAACTTTCATCACTCTTATCCCAAAGTTAATTGGGTACCTAGGATTTTAAACACCACCTAATTATGGATTACTGCTACTCTATTAGAGCATAAAATTAGCATACATTTTAGTAATGCTTCTAAAATAAAACAAAAATATTCATCTTAGAATATTTCCAATAGGTATAACGATAATAATACGTTAACCAAACATGGTTTCACTTAGAGGCCAACATGGTTTCATTTTAAGACAATCTCCAAGAGATATCTAAAGGAATGTTAAATCAATAAAGTGACCATTATGCACTAATATCCTATGACCAACTCATGGAATACATGGTGCACACTCTTAATAAATCAGGTGGATACTTCTACAAAGGGGAAAAGTGGATTTTAATCCTACAAGAGACTTCACTTCTTGGCCTATACCTAGTCAAAATCATTATGGATGTAGTGCTTATCTACCCTCAACCTCATAGTTGCACCAATACTCAATGTTAGAGTAGTGAAATAGAAGTTGGTTTCACATGGAAAATACATCACATGAGTGGTGTAAAACCATATCACCACATACCAATTATGTTAACAACATGAATCACATTTATTCAAATACATGTACATAAAATATTCATACAATAATTTAAAATATAGATCAAAGTGAGGTTCACATGGTTGATTTCAAAGGTGGGAGATTACTTTACACAAGTAATTTACTAACATTCACACGTTAAACCATTAAAAATGTGCAAACAAGTATACAAATTACTCAACACAATGTTGATATCAAGAAGAAAAAGTGAACACCCATAAGGTTATTACATACTCATGGGGTGTAAAAGATACTAATTTACATGAATTGACATAATCAAAAAAATGTAAAAGTTCACACAACAAGGTTGTTATAAAAACAAGTATGTGAAAGTCCATAAGGTCAACCATATATAGAAGTATAGTAAATAAATAATTTTACGTGATTTATCAAGATCAATTAAAAGTAATAATTACATAACACATAATAGTTAATGAACAAGGTGGAGCCACATGAAAATAGATCACACATAAATGATTCAAGTGTTCAATAATTATGCCAAGGTACTTTCACATCATAATGAATAACATATATATTTGTGAAGTACAAGGGTCCATAACTCACATCAGGTCACTGATGCCTAGATGTCATCCAAATAATTATCACAAAATATATATAATCAATCCCAAGGATCTCAAATCTCGATCACCTTCCTTCTAGGAAGGTTGTGTTCCAACAAAGCCTAAAATATATCTCCATGAGTTTTAAATTTTTTATGAACAATGTTTATACATCATGGATAAATAGCTCATGATAACTAATATAAATAAGAAATCCTTGAAACTCTCTAAATTATCCCAAGTAAGTCACTCACTCACACCAATTAGACCCTTCAAGCTCAAGCTACACCATTAGACCTCCCAAGATATTTTACCTTGACATCATTGGATAGCTTGTTCATGAAAACTATCGATGACCACCAAGTTATTATTTCATGATTCCATCAACAAGCTTACATCGCATATTCTTCTAGTTGACTTAATCTAATAAGTCATAGGTTATATAGTGATGCTTTCTTTTACACAACATCAATTTTGGTAAAAGGTAAACTTATCAAAGGCATGGGGTGAATACTATAGCACTATCATGGAAATTATAATTTCCCATAATCAACAAGCTCAACTAATCCCATAATAAACATCCTCATAAATGTGGGGCATATATATATCATAATAGACATCCCATGAGTATCAAAACATAGCCAGGTTTTCAATTAAGCATCCTCTTGGATGCATAACTCAACAAAAATTAAATAAACATCCCCATGGATATGGTATATCCATGGTAATCATGACAATCTCATGAAAATCAACTTATCCATGATCAAAACATCATCATCTATGCAAAATAAGAATTAAGCATCCCCACACACTTATTTATCTTTATCCCTTTAGAGTTATGAAGCCACATGCCTCTCTATCTAACTCAAAGAGACTAAGTACATAAATAATATTTATCCCTTAATACAACACAAGATTCTCCCATTAAGTGGAGATCCCAAGCCTCACTGATTTACCTAGATAAATCTAACACCCTCAACCCATGCAACTCTCTAGGTTTGAGCTTAACCTTTGGTCTTTATAATGTCAAGGTGTTCTATAAATCTACTAATGACTCACTCATACAAGTTAACAATGGATACTCAACATCATTTCCTCAATTTTAAGGCAAAATGATGATCACCAATCTTCCATTGACTTTCCCATATGAGTCAATGATTGATTAGTGATGCTTACCGCAAATGCAATTGATGAGGGAAGGGTTAACCCAACCAAATCCATGTGTAAGATTCAAAATATTACCTATATAAATTTACCTATTTTTTCATACACATACACACACACACATCCCATAATAAAAATATTTCTAGTACTTTAGGCTTGCATAAGAAAAATTGTATTTAAAGTATTATTTAATTCATCAAAGAGGATAAGTGACTTTATGAGGGTCAAAAGATAGCCTCCTCAAGAAAAAAATACATATAGAAATCTATATCAGGCATATAACTCAATCCATGGTTCAGTATACATGGTAAAGTACATGTTTTCAATTAAATCTTATCAATACAACATAGACATACTAGTGGCATTAAATTGTCATTAAGCACATACATACATGATAATAAAATAAGCCTCATAAGGATATGTGCATCTCTAGTAGGTGAAATTAAATCCACCTAAGTACATTATGCATACATAATCTCTTGCAAGTATATGCAAAACCAAACAAAAGATCAACCATCTTTTCAATCACATGTTAAAAGTTAGTGCATTGTGTTAAAACTCAACAAAAACCTTTAATCATAGGATCTGATACCAAATGTTACAACCCCAATTTTTTTTTTAAGTTATCTTTTAGAGTATCTATTAGGACATCAAATATCCCCACTACATAATATTAATGAATTACAATGCATCTCAACAACTCTATAGGAAGTACCAACAACCCATAACTAACATCCCAATTATTCTAAAAAGGATAAGGCTATATTCAACCAAAATGGAATTAATCACTTTCAAGAATGTTTGGGTATCCAATTGGTATGAAATCAAATAATATAAGATAAGAGTGTAAAATTATAATCATGGAGGTCCAAATGATTGAACATAAGGATCTATTTCAGCAACTTGCTTTGACAAGACTTATCATATCAAAAAATCAACAAGTAAAAATCTCTAATCCATTGCTCAAGCTAACATAACAAGTCCATTGAGTTATTATAGACCTTTGGGGTCCATTTAGTAAAGGATCAATCTAAATACTACCCTAGTGGAACACTATGCCATGATTTGAATTACTTAGAGAACATTACACCTTTGATCCCTTAACTGATGAAGACAACACATATAGGATATAACTCCATGTATCAATAAATGTTTTGATTA
Organism: Torreya grandis; assembly: GCA_037957365.1. NCBI lineage: Eukaryota > Viridiplantae > Streptophyta > Pinopsida > Cupressales > Taxaceae > Torreya > Torreya grandis. The sequence goes on from JARHVA010000132.1 coordinate 6,096,180, forward strand.
AATTAAATGAATTAAAATATAAACAACTCAAGTTGGATGACATCACACACATGAGCATCCTTTTAAATCAGTGTATAATTAGTAAAGGGAACCCATTACTTATCATGCTATAGGAATACCATCTAGTAGATCAACCATAGGGCCCACACCTAAATGTCACTTATATAACCTTAAATTATCATATCCTATTATTGTAAAAACATAGGCCTTCATGTGGCATCTACAAGTATGTGTATGAACACACAAGAGTTTGTTACTTAACTAGCCTTAGGTGTTACCTTAAGTGGTTGTTAAAGAATATTATGATTTAGCAACTCATTGCCAAGATAGACTATTTCATCACATAATCAAGTGTTATTATTAAGGTTTCCATATATTATTAATTCTCATTCTCATTCTAGGATTATTCATCAATCATAAGGATCATTCATATATTAATAATTATAACACAAGGTATATTAAAAAGTTTATTGATAAGGTACACTTAATACATTTAAGAACCCATATCAACTAAACTAATGACTATCTATTATCATATAAGCATTAAGGAGAATTTATCCAAATTCCATTAAATAAGAATTACATTATAAACATTTGACTTATTAGGTTTTTAGGAAACATGTCATATATCCAAATCATTGTAACACCATAAAAGTTATAACCCATAATCCATAATGTGGTCCACACAAATAACATTATTCTAGTTTACTTTATTTCTTAAGCAATAGAAGTAAGCCCACTTACCCTAACATTATGATTTATAAACATTCATTGCTAATTATAGAAGTGAGAGCATAATTCTTGAACCATCAAGAGACTATTTTTACATAACCCTTTTGCCACATCTTAATTCCAGTCAAGATTATAAATGGTTAAGTCTATGTGTTTAATAACTATTATACAAATAAGATATGTCATTTAAGATCATTCTAAAGTCATAACACAAGATAAGTATATATGCTAAACATGCATTCCATGTTGTCATAATGTCACTAAATAAGACTCATAATGAAATTCATGTAAGAATATACCTGATTCTACCAAAGAGATTTACATCCTCTAACTAATTCTAGAACATAATAAGGCAAAAACATTTTACCTTCTTGTAAATTCAAGGTTAAAGACATTATGATTACAATGATTCTAATAATAAATTTTAAAATTTCATGACTACTTAATATCAACAAGTATGTCACTAAGCCATGTACATATAATAACATTTAAGGATCAAATTTAACATAATGACTCATAATCACACCATCACTCATGTGGTAAATATATCCCCATACAAATTTGTACCAAAATAATAATTACAATTAGTTAATTGTACAAAATCCAAGCTACTATCATCAAGAATGCCTCCAATGTTGACATCATAAACAATAATGTTCATTGCATAACATAATCAATATTAAAAAAACATCACAATGTAATAAGATGAACTATAACATAAAATGAGTAATAACTATAATAAAATTTTCCAACTTCATAATCAATAGAGATGAACAAAAAGAAGATACCATATGTAATTTAGGCACAACAATGAATAAAGACAAACATTGAAAGAGGGACACCCCTCAAAACCAACCTTATGAGCCCAACCATCAGTGGCCTTTTCCACCCCAACCATCAGCTTGGAAGAAGTTTTCAGCATCTCGATACTCAAACATGGTAATAGATACACACAAAATACTGAGCTACCAGTAATGACTTATACAACCATCCACAGGGACAAAATAAGTAATGTGGAAAATATGAAACCATAACACTCAGCTAAAACATGGGCTTCTTTGAGTGTAATATAATTAAACTCAAGGGGATCAACCAAAATAGTTTTATTAACTCAGTCAAGTCAAAAAATGATGGCATAACACTCATAATAGAAGATGAACTTAGTTTAGTTTAGAAATTACCAAGTATTGCCAACATTTATTCTTTTGATTAATCCAACAATCCAAATCCAAGTAATAAAGTGACTTTATTCAATCAAAATAAATAACATAATCACTAGTGTATGATTGGTAATTTTAACTCGCTAGGTTGAGAAATGACCCACTTCAACATCAAGAGTAAAATGGAGGTTTACCATAATATGTGTAAATCCACTTTATTATAATTCAACCAAAAATTTGGAAGGAGATAAGTAAAGTTGAGGGTGTGTCATCCAAGTGACAACCAACATGAACAAAAGTATGAATAGGATCATACAACAAGAAGATGTCAAGGATTCCAAAAATTTAGCATTATTTAAATGTGATAACTAGCAGAATGAGCATGAATAGAATCAGATATAGAGAAAGGCATCAAGTCCTATATAAAACTATCCTTTTTTACATATGATGTCTGATTAGCAAGAAGTCACCCAATAGGATATTAGCAAAAAATCATTTATTCTTAAAACCTTTAAAGGGTAGTTTTGTTAATTTCCAACACATACAATAGGTTTTATAAGGATTTAAGCCATTGTCACTCACTTCGTGGAGCAATTTTAGGGTTCATTAATTAACTAGAAATTTCTCCAAATCATTTAATATTTAAATCTCATGATTTAATTTTATTCATTACCCGTTAAATGGAAATTATGGTATTAAAAATTGAGTCACTAAAATATCCTAGCAAGAATTAAATGAATCTTAACAATTTATGCCACTAAAGATTCATAGGGGAAGTCTCACAACTCCCCCATGAATCTAGAATGCTTCTAATAATTATAATGGGAGAAAGAATAAAGGAAAATCACATTTTGATTAATAAAATTAAATGAAGATATACACACAAAAGAGTTGTAGGGATGCTATATTCCCTTCTATGTAGGGTAATAAGAGATCCAAATCAATTAAATTTAATAGCATGCACTTCCTTAGCATGTAGAGCCAAAAAAATTATACAATACAAGAAATCATATTAAAGCCTATCACCCTTGGATACCATAAGATTCAAAATTGAGGAAAAATATTTCCCCTATCTGTCCATGCAATTTACCTCTTTCCAACAAAAAAAGAGAATAAAATATAATAAATATAACATCAGTCCACTTCTCTTCATTTCCATTCCACTCTCCCATGAATATGCTTTGACTCTCCTACGTTATATATTTTTTGCATTACTGCTTGCCTACATATTCCTCAATCTTCCATGTCTCTTCCTTCATCCCTTCTATGTTTTTCTCTTACTAGGATGAGTCCCACCATGTGTCCTTTATTTTTACTTCATATTATCCTCTCCCTTAGCATATTGATTTTTCCTTCCATCCCCTACATTCCTTCCTCACTATGCATTCTTTCCTATTCCACTCACCTGCATCCTTCTCTTTTCCCCACATGTCCTTGCAAGTGCCACACCTACTTTTACATATGCCCCTATACCATCCTCTCCATTTATTCATGAGTCAATGCTCCTTCTGGCATACTATGTAAGCCAACGGTAAAATAAAATAAAATAAAAATGTATATTAAAATAAAATAATATATTATATATATGAATAAAATATTAATTTAAGTAATTAGTAAATATCATACAGTAATTAAATAATTATTATTAAATAATAAAATATATAAAATTGGTGATTAAAACAAATAACAAAAATTGATAGTCATTAAATAATAATAATAATATTAATAATGATAATGATGATGATGATGATGATGATGATAAGAACAATAACAATAAGAATAATAATAACTATAAAATCATTAATAAATAGAATTACAATATTAGGCAACTATCAAAATGACTATAATACACAAATCAACTAAATTCTAAAATAATATAAATTAACCACAATCCATAAACTAGTTAAAAGTAATAATAACAAAAAGGTCATTAAATAATAAAATTAATGAAAATCCTTAAGACAATATAATAATAAATAGGAGCAAAATTTGCTAAAACATAATAATAATAATACAAATCTTAAAATAAATAATAATGAAGCATAAATCGATCATCAAAAATCATAAAATTGACCCCACTATAAAAAATAACAATTAATAATAATTATCAACCCCATAAGTCAATTAAGATACCAATGGTTACTCATCCATGAAGGAGGTGCTAAAGACATTTTTACAAGGTCAAGAGACCCACACAAATCTTAGACAAACCCAACCCCAACTAGGGTAAAAGACAAGCCACAAAACAATAACATAAATGGGAAAAAGGGTCAACACATGGAACTAAGAAAATAGGCTAATAAGATAAGCCAGTTCTTTATGGCTTAATCATCACGTGTTCGCAACACCCAGGTAGGATAACTAGAGTATAAAAATGACATTAAGCACACAAGGAAAGACACAAGGAATGATAATGACAAAACTCGATAATCCCAATTAGGAAATAATAATAGATCATACATGCTCAAAATATGGTGAGCCCATAACAATCAAAATCAATAACACAAAAACATGTAATAACAGTGGCTCAATATTACATAATACATGTTATATCTATCAGAGTGACATTTCAACTACTCAATCATCTACAATACACTTGAGATGTCCAAACCTGATACTAAGCCTAACTTGTGACTTGGTGCCTACATCCACCAAAAAAAGACGTCAACAGTACCTAAATTCTATCAAAATGATAATAATAACTCTACACAAATCATTACACATGAAATGATAATCAATCATAATTAACTATAACTAAGAAAGGCAAGAGTTAGTTCTAATAACCATGAGCCCAAGAATGCCTTGTGAGGCATAGTGAATAGCTACAAAAGTGATCAATGTTAATCCACATCAGTGAGACATGGTAAAGCAATATCATAGAATAAATTAACTAAGCTAAATCATCATATACATAAAATAATATAAAATGAATCTAATGTAAGTAATATGCATATCAAGATATACTTAATCCAATACGAGCATCAACCATGACATAATATGTCACATCTATTATCCAAGATATATACATCACAACCATATGAAATTAAAACTAACATCAACCATCAGGAATCAAAGTGTTATTTCAACCATGTTAAGTATGCCATAATCCAATGATGACAAGGGGCCACATGGTCGGTTCATGACAAAGTCTTGGTTGAGCTCATTGAATCTCAATAGGATGAAGTAAAGCCAAGGAGGTGCCCATTAGTCTTTGGGGACTTAAATTAGATAAAATTATGTATTCATCCTTTTTATTTAATGTATTCACCTTAAAAAATATTATAAAGTTTCATTAGATCCAAGATTGTGATTTATGCATCGATAAGTCAACCCGAGATAAGTATTTATATTATTAATCTCTTTACTTTTATTTACTTAGTGGATAATTATGTTCTAATAATTTTCATATTAATAGGTATTTTTTTGTCACATTTATTACCTAGGTTTCCATTATGCTTAGTATTAGAATATTATAGGGTTTTTAGGCTTGTAAATAGAATCATAGTTTAAGTCCTCATCTAGGCTCCATTTTTTAAAACTACATCTAAAACCATCCATTTGACATTTATACCTTTTTTAGTCCATTTTATTTACATCTTGGATCTACATTACCTTAACATGAGGTTTTTTATATCCTTTATACGTAACTTATATCACTTAATTTACACCATTCATATTATTTTGGGACGTAATTAGACTACATATCCCATATCTTAGGAATATTCTATAGACCCTTTTACTCTTGATATTGAGTGTGATTTACCATCTATCAAATACATATATATCTACACCCATTATTTGTGTTAGCTCAATAAAATTTCATATGCATAGGCTCTATTTAGGTGTTAAAATTATATCTTAATTTATATTGAGTAATAGGATGATTTCATTGATCACCTTAGCTATGATAAAAAGAACAATACTTTAAAAAGATTGATTTAAATAATGGATGCCACCAAATCTAGATAAGGGATGGTGTGAGTGAAATATTATGTTCAAAACAAATTAAGGATCATATGAATAATTAATCATGCTAATTTAATTCATTAAAACATAAATTAAATTCACGAGACTCTATAATGAAGCTATGAAACCATTTTTGGCTATGTTTTATCTAGATGAATATTGATTTTTAGAGAAAGATGGAGAAAACTTAGTGTATTTTAGGCAAGTGTTGCATTTTTTTTTAAGATTAAGAGTTTATATTTATTTTGAATATTTAGCTTCATGAAGGATGATTTATTTTATTTAGGGTTTTTTTTTACAAGGATTGAATATGGAACCATAAATTGTGCAAGTTATACTTGAGTGTCTATCTCATAAAACAACATTTTAAGTGTGATGAATTCATGGAATTACAAGTGTTTATAAGAAAATAATTATGTATTTTAGTGGGTCATGCACAATGGTCATTAATTTTAAGTGTAAATATCAAAAATAATTTACATGGAGCACAAAAGTAGAGTATAGTTTCTAGCAGTTGAAGAAGAAAGAAACTAAGCAACAAGAATTGGAATTATTAGATTTTAATAAGGTATTTCAAATATATGGTAATGAGAGTGGTGATAAAAAAAAGATTATGATAATTCAAGAAGGTAGGCCTACACATTAATTCAATGAGAAACTGAATTATGCAAATAATAAATATTAAGTTTATTTTTAGGAGTTACATGATGTAGCACATGTACTCAATAAGTGTATGTGTTATTTTGTTTCTTAAGGAGTTTTTAAAACCTAGTATTAATTAATTTAATATTAAAATTAAGATATAATTTTTTTTAATAATTTTTTTCATAAATTATGACAACTAATCATATTTTTAAATGTATAATATTAAAATTGATCTTACCTTGTAAGCTTACTAAATATGGAAACTAAAATAAAGGATGATGTACTTAGTGGTCCACCATATTCTATAAAACTAAGATAGGTGGTAGGTAGCATGATAAGATGGATAAAAAAATATTAGTCATTTTAGGTTATTTATGGATATTTGTGCACATGTAGACAATAGTGTTAGCCACATCTACCACTATTTTAGGAGATAGAAAGTTTTTTCCTAATACATTTTACGTCTTTGTTTGATACATATAGGTGCACCTAATTTTTATTCATCTCTATATGTGATCATTATGTTTTATCATATATTGGTACCCATGAATCCATATCCTTCATCTAAATACCTAGGTATACTTGTTGATAACTTGAAAAAACATGGGAAGTGTAAATAAGTGAGTTGATCCCAATAACCCTCATTGATGATTGACAATTGCCTATGTATTAAATAAGCCAAAGAAGGAAATCAATCCACATATTTTTCTTCCCCTTAGTGTGGATTTGAAATTTTTATCCTTCACTATATGAATGCACCTAGTGATTTATATTTTGACACTTAATAATAATTTCTCTTGACTTTGCTTAGTGTGTAACATCCCCACTGGGATTTACTATAATAACATAATAATTTAAAAAAAATTATAATCCGCATATTAATTCATTATATTACACCACAAGAATATAATTAGTGATATAAGAATAGTAACAATGTCAAATATAGAGTATACTTGCAACATTTAATACTTACTAATCACTATCATAACATGCAACAAAACATAATTATATAATGAAAGTAATTACATAAAAACTAGCTACAACTGGTACAATAATACATCCACAATTATTAATGTATAAAATTAATTAATTACATGTACAACTAGAATTATGTCTCAAAATAAATACAATAATAGATAAAAGGCTCTATAGAGCATGATTCACTCAAACTCCAGTATCTCTGATAATCTCAAGTGTAGTCTCTAATAAGTACTATTATGGGGAGGGAGAGCATAACCAATAACTTTTCCACACCAACCACAGACCATCTATCCTATGAAAAATTTCCCAAATAGGGAATAGCCCTCTCTTTATGGATGGGTAGATAATGAGGGTGTGGGCATCTAGAGAGACAAGCTAGTACACGTGTTGTGAGATTTCTAATGCATGATGTGTACCATAAAGAAAATATGTCTAACATGATATCACAGAAACATGTAAATCATATATATGAAATGAAAATGTATATCTAAACATTACTTTGTCTAAAGTTTTCAAATAGATATTAATAACTAGGATCAGTCAAATTTATACACACCACTTGATCATATAACCTTCATCTAGTATTGGTGATGTTAAGTAAGCTAGTAAAGTCCACTTCATTGCTTAATAAGTACCAACAATGTGAGATTTGGTTAAAATTAATGTAACCAAAAGATTCATACATATTATTTCCTACTATCAAGTATAACTTATTATGAATACATAAATAATCACAATACATAAATTTATTCTGTCAATTGTATGAATGACTCTCTACTATATTATTTAACAGATAAATAATAAGCATAAAAAGTAATTTTAATTACCAAATGTGTAAAGTATATGCTTGGAAAGCTTTTTTAAAATATTGAAGTAAATTCAATCATATTACAATTAATAATATCATAATATATTATTGATATTAATCATTTAAAAATAGTAGTCATAAATAATTAAGAGATCAATCAACTCATCTACAAACACATATTATTCCATTTATGAAACTTAATATTATTTTTAGAGGATTTTTGCATATAATTATAGTTCCCTATCCTTCAATATTTTGCAACTTAATTTACTAGTGACAGTATATAACTATAGGAATGCATCCCACTGTATAAATATAAGCTACACACACACACACACACACAGTATGTGTGTGTGTGTGTGTGCCTGTGTGTGTGTGTGTGTGTGTGTGTGTGTGTGTGTGTGTGTGTGTGTGTGTGTGTGTGTGTGTGTGTAATATATACATATATATACCTAAGTTATCATATAGGTATATTTCATATATTTATGCATCAAGCATAATATATATCCCATAATATATATGATTGAATACATAATTACTATTCTGACCCACTAACAATATTTTTCATTATTCTTTTGGAGTCTATAAGATTTTAACCAAGTAATAACTTTTTGTGAGAAATGATTAGAGAACCAAATAGTGTCTAAAATTTTCCATAACATTTATTTCACTTACTTTAACATAAAATATATAATTTAAATTAGGCTTGGATTCATTCCTAATTCAATTTCCCTACTTCTTCCCTAATTTAGTCCTTAGGTTATGTATATGTTAATCTGAGTTATTGAGAACAAAGGATAATAATCAAATAATCATAAACTCTTCCCTTGTTTATGAAATGGAGGTTTATACCTTTTTAATGTTTCTATATGTATCATTAAGATCAAATTATATCTAATATAAAATCAACAAGTCTTAACACAGTTGTGTACATTTTCTAATAAAGCAAATTGCTCATAATTATCCTCTCTACATTTAACTCATTCGACTTCATAAGTTCACTATTTTAGAAGTTGACTACATTATATACATATCTCCCCTATTTTAATGTCAAGTAACAAAAATTATATATATCCTCTATTCATTCATTTTTATACTCATAGTTTATAAATAAATATGCACAATCTATTTAGGTGTATGTTCATAGTGTTTTTAGACATATGGATAAAGTTTGATCGTATATACAAACATCATGATTTTTTGTGATTGAGATTTACAAAATATGCATATATTTATATATATTTTTTGAATAAAGCACATAATCCTCTCTCTCTCTCTCTCTATATATATATATATATTCATAACATAGTCATATAATTTAGTTCATTCAAATTTATATTCACATTTTTATGTATTCATACATACTCAGTCCCTATGGTATAATATATTTCAATTGATAAGATAAAATCAACATATAAAAATATATATATTTGTTGTTTTAAAATGACTCAATACACACACAATTGATTTATGTAATCATTCTAGTCATTTTGTGTGTGTGTGTGTGTGTGTGTGTGCACATGTGCACACACGTGTGTGCATGCATGCATGTGCATGTGTGCTAAATGAATCAATAGTATATATAATTTTGTGTGTGTGTGTGTGTGTGTGTGTGTGTGTGTGTGTGTGTGTGTGTGTGTGTGTGTGTGTGTGTGTGTGTGTGTGCGCGTGCGTGCGTGCGTGCATGTGCATGTGTGATAAATGAATCAATAGTATTAAAAATTCCATTTAACCCATCCAAAGTCTTTTAACTCAGACATTATTATTTTTAATTGCTCATGCCTTGTATATTATCTTTGTTGATGGTCGATCCATCTACAAGACTAAGCCTATATCCTTATGAAAAATACAATATATTTTATAAACCTTAGGTATCCAAACCATACATAAAATTCTTTAAGCAAATGAAAATAATTTCTTCACCAACCTCAATATCACTTCTAATATAAAACAAATGAGCCATAATTCCTTCTCTTCCTTTCTCTACACTTTTTCTTCTCCTCTTCATGCCTCATTCTCCTCTCAACTTACCTATTATAATTATTTTACTCACCCATATATTACCATTAAAAATTTTATGCATCTATTATCTCCTAGCTCATAGTTCATGCATAATCCCTATGATTCTTCAAACTCATCTAATCTCACTCTTAAATCCCATTAAATTTACCAAAAAATACCTATTTATTCCTTGAATCCTCCCTTAATTCCTTAATTATTATTTTATCCCAATAAAAAATTCCACTTTAAACATTTTTAACAATGATAATTGTTACTTCAATATAAACATAGTCTATGTATGTTAACAACACTAGGTTTAAATATTAGGATAGTCTTAGGTTATAGTGTAATATTTGCAATAATTTTCTAAATATAAACAATATCATGACTTTTAAATAATATTCTAACTAAAAATAAGGTCGATGATATTCTTTTATCCAAAATGTAAATCAAAAAATTATTATCATAATCATAATAGTATTAGAGTAACATACTTATCAAACTATTACTATTTTATATAGACTATCTATATCTTTTGTTATCTTCATAACTTTAGGTGTATATTTATATTCATGAATATCAAAGATAAAAAACTAATTTTTTTTGACATTACAAATACATTTTTTTAGTCTATATATAATAGTAACTAGATGTTATCCACATAGATTTATGTTCCCATAATAAAAAAACATGAATAGGATAACATAATATAGTCATACGGCAAACTTGGGGAACTTAGGTATTGCCAGTTCTTTTGGGGAACTTTTGGCATTGGATAAGGCTACGGCAAACATAACTAAACTTCAAACTGCCAGGATGTATGTTAAAGTGGCAAATCTAAATCATCTCCTAGAAAAAGTGGATTTAATATCCAAGTTTGGTAAAAAAACTCAAGTAATTTTTTTTGAAGATCTGCCCAACTCTTGCTATGCTTGTAAGAAATAGGGGCATTGGGTAAAAAAATTTCCATCCAAAATCAAAATTCATCCTAGTAGTGTTATGGATGGGAAAAAGTCCACGGTTCAGCAAAAGCAAGTGTGGGAACCCAAAGAAGATCAGCGACAAGAACAAAAGGATAATGAAGAAACTAAAGATCTACATGTGGAGGTAGGTAAAGAGCCTTCTTTTGAAGACCCTAAAGGCCCACTTGCTAAAGCAGAAATAGAGATTTTTGAGAAAGAAAATTCTGAGACAGAAGGTAATGGACTGCAATCAAAAACCATAATACCTACATAAGGAATAGATGATTTGACAGAATTATCAAAGCAAATCATACTCTACCAAAGGGTAGAGCATCGAGGGAGAGATGTTGATGGCAAAGCAGTGATAGAGGAAGGAGAAATCTTGGCTAAAGCTAGAAATAAATTAGAGGAGAGATATTTTCTTGTTTCTCAGTTCAGGGAGATTCAGGTTGATAATGACTTCCCTTTGGATGAGTTTCCTGTGAATGATAATGGAGAAAACTTAAAGCATTTTCTAAACCAAAGGAAAAGGGCTGAAAAAAGGACCAATACTAAGGGAGTAGAAACCAGAAGCAACAAAAAAGATTAGCAAACAAAGGTGAAACATCTGACTTCTACTCTGGATAAATCTGAAAAAAGAAATGAGTGGCTTTTAAAGGTGAAATCGTATGTTGGTTCTCCGGACAAACCTGGAAGAAGATCCGTGAAGAAAACTAGAGAGCTAGAAAGTAAGCAGAATATTGTTGATGGAAGGCAGGCAACGATTTTGGATTTTACCCCTAAAAAATAGTTATTAAATCATTACTTGGAAATTAGGGGGCTATATTTAAAATGGACATTTATGTTGTTCCAGTATTACCTTAGGGTGTTGCTACTTTTTAGTAGGCCTCAGGAGTGCTTCTCCTAGTGTATGTCAATGCTTTGTCTTTTTTTGATTCTGTAATAGGGTTTTGGGGCCCCTTCAAAACCTATTTTTACCTTAATCTAAAACATAATATAGTCATACTACAACATTATGCACTAATTCTATGTAAAATATATATAATGCAATCACAGATGATGTATTCTAGATATAAGTAGTAAACTAAACTAATACTCACTAATCATAAAAAATCTAAATGTAAATAACTTCAAAAATGTACTACCCTAATAATCCACACAATGCATATAACATGTATTATCTAAGGTGGGGTGTGTGTGGGTTTTAGCTATTCCTATATTATAACCCAAAATATCCATCTACATCACCCTCTTCGATGATGCTCTCCCTTCGTCATGATCTGAGGGATGAATTTTTTCTTCATCCAACTCATGACAAGAAGGTAATTAGCATGATAAATCATGATAAATACCATAAAATAATATTGTGATAATAACTAACATTATCATAATATAAAATTTTTATAGAATAACTAATTCATAGAAATGAAATCATGAAATCAAAGTAACATACAACTATCTCATAACAACATATGACTTATAGTTTAGTTAAAAAGTAACTAATCAAGATAACGACCATAATAATCCATGAATAAACTAGTAAATTAGCTTAGTGGGAAATTGGGATGTGACATCTTTCCCCTAAAGCTGATCATCATCTCAGTGATACTTATTAAAATAATAGTTATGAATAACAAAGATTATTTAGCAAAAAAATAACATAGTATAAAGCATCAAATAGATCAAACAAATATGAAAATAACATATATAAATAATAATAGTCCTCCCAAATAGCACTATGCTCAGAGTATTGATTCCATTAGACCTTGCATTATCACACTTATATATTATGAAAATGAAGTTTGTAAGTGTCGATTACTATGATTAGTGCTATTATGACCACCCTGAGATCCAAAACCTACAAAGCATACCAATCCAACACATATAAGGGATCAAATATATAATTTTTAATGTAAGATACACGAAAGACATTATGTAATATATCTAGGGTTGGTATTAATGCAATCCTATATTCTAGAAGATTGACAATTTATAAAAGCATAAATGGTCACACATATCTTAGTGAAAGTTTCACTGACTTTCCAAATTTAATCGAGCTCTTATGTGGCTTTACCCGCAAGAATAATTTATCACCTATAGAGAATTGCCTAGTTGTTCTCTTCAAATTAGCATAATTATTCTATCTATCATTGGCCTTGACCAATCTTTGTCTAATTATTTTGAATTGATATTCCATTATGAAAGAATATTAGGTCTAAAAACTACCCTATCTTCTAACCTATCCCAACTAATTGGTGTCATGTACCTTATTCCATCCATCACTTCAAATAGTATCATATTTAAAGCATATTGGTATGAGTTATTTTAATCAAACTTTACCAATGAAAGGTATTCTTCCCACTTGTATTATTGATCCATGAAATACATACGAAGAAGATCCTATGATACTTAATTAACTCACTTAGATTGAACATTAGTCTATGAGTGATATGCATTACTAAAGTTAAGTTGCATACACAAAGCTCAAATCAAAATTACCCAAAACCTAGAAGTCATCCCTAAATCATGATCTAAAATTACTTCTCTAGGAATACATGAAATCAATATACTTTATTTATGAATCTCTTCACAAGATTAGGTTCATCATTTATCAAATTTCCTAGTATAAAATGTGCTACCTTGGTTAGTTTATCGACTACAACCAAGATCATATCATGCCTATTTCATGATAATGGTAAACCTTAGACAAAGTCCATAATAATCACCTACCATTTTCATTCTAGTATGTCATGTAGTTATAAAAATCCATCCATATACACATGTCCAACATTCACTCATTAAAATTATAGATAATGTGACACAAAGTCCACTACATCATTCTTGATTACCTTCCATAAATAAAGTGGTCAAAACTCTACCATGAGATTGGTTACTCCTAGATGTCCTAAATAATAGACATTTTGAAGTTCCTTTAGTATTTTACTCCTCAAATTTTCCTAATCTGGCACATACAACTTTCCATTGTATCAAAGAATACCATCATTCTCTAATCTATATCCTTTATATCTAGGATTCTAAAAATTTTCAAATAAAGCTTTCCTCACTTAATCATATAATTCATCTCTTATTGATAATTTAATCACTCAATTCTTGAAAATACTCTTAATAGTAGCCATAATTTTTATGTACCTTATATGACTTAAGGCATTAACTACTCTATTTTCCTTACCTTTTATGTAATTGATATCAAGGTCATAGTTAGACAAAAACTCTAACCAGTGTTTTTGGTGTGAATTTAGATTTTGTTGGGTGAATATGTATTTGAGTCCCAAGTTATTAGTCTTGAGCTCAAAAGGTTTTCCCAACAAATAATGCCTCAAAAATTGTAAAGCATGTACAATTATATAAATTTCAAGGTCATGAGGGGAATAATTCACCTCATATGTTTTAGCTTCATTGACTCATAGGCTACTACTACACCATCTTGCATAAGGACTCCTATCCCATTTCTTGATGCATCTATGATCACTAAAATTTGATCATTGGGATTAAGAACTCTTAACATCAGTGTTAAATTAAGCCTTCCTTTGAATTCTTAAAAATTTAATACACACTTATCTACTTAGATAAAACCTTAATTCTTACATTAAAAATATGTAATTGGTTTAACTATCTTGGAAAAAATTGAAACAAATTTTTTGCAATAGCCTGTTAATCCCATGAAACTCCTTACCTCATAGACATTACTTGGTGTTAGATACTCCATAATAGATCTTATCTTATCAATATCAACTAAAATATCATATAATAAGATAATATGTCCTAGATATTACACTTTCTTTTAGAAAAATGAACACTTGG
This sequence comes from Torreya grandis, assembly GCA_037957365.1. Taxonomy (NCBI): domain Eukaryota; kingdom Viridiplantae; phylum Streptophyta; class Pinopsida; order Cupressales; family Taxaceae; genus Torreya; species Torreya grandis. The sequence goes on from JARHVA010000132.1 coordinate 6,111,257, forward strand.
ATAATTTATTGTATAAGTTATGCTTCTACAAACATTACAAAACTAGTTTCAGATGTTGAAGATGTTCTTATTCATCCTTATAATATATAATAATGTTATATAAAAAGATAAACAAAATGATATAAACAATCTCTAAACATGTTGTTCATGATAATAATGAATACTATAGGTGCATTCACCAACCCAAATAGTAACACTGTAAACTCATAGTACCCATATCAATTTTTAAATGCCATATTTAAAATATTCTCATATTTTATCCTTAATTGATGATATCCAACTCCAAGATCAATACTAGAAAAGATCATTGGTCTTCTCATTTGATTGAAAATATCATCTATTTGAGGTAGTAGATACCTATTTTTTATAGTCTCTTTATTTAACATTTTATAATCAATTCAAAGTCAAAGAGTACCATCCTTCTTGATGAAGATAACTGGTGTACCCCATGGTGACACACTTGGTCTGATTGACCCTTTGGAAAACAAATCCTTGATTTGAGACATAAATTCAATGAATTTAGTGGTTGTCATTGTATATAGTGCCTTAGATCTAGGCTTTGATCCTAGTTTGATATCTATAGAGAATTCAAACACCCGTTTAGGATGCAATCCTAGTAATTCCTCTAGAAACACATCATGAAAATTCCTAAGTAAAGGATAATATTTAATTTATGATTCATTAATTTTCTTCATTTCATTTATCTTGACAATAAATTCTTGGCATCCTTTTCCTTAGGTCTTTTTGAGTTACATTGTATAAATTTACCTAAGCCTTAACTCCCTTTTTTGGCCCTAAATTAGTGTTTGATTTCTAAAATCATCTAGGCACTCAACCTTCTTTAGATAAAATTGAACCTTGGATTTGTGTTTCATAATTTAGTTAAATCCTAGGATCACATCATATGACCTTAGTGGTGCTACATATAGATCTACTACTATTATGAATTCAAGCAACCTAATCTCTGATTCAACTAAGAGTTTATCAAATTTAACTTTAGAATCATTCCCATATTGTATTGACCATAAATTTTACATTAATATAACTTTTATATACATCTTATTTATAATTATTATATATATAAAACATTCTATAGCCCTTGTATTTATCAAAATGGAAACTGGATGTTCAAATAAAATTTCTAATAGTTATATGGGTGAAATATGGAATTTGGCTTACTGATTATCAACTGCCACATGATTATGTTTCTAAAAATTTCCTTGTTGAGGGGAATAACCTTTTTT
>JARHVA010000132.1:6120000-6177500 GCA_037957365.1 Torreya grandis
AATGCCTACTTAGATTTTCTTACCACATTGCAAATTTGGCTAAGTATGGGAGAACATTGTCAAAATGCCTAGGAGCCCAACTTTGCACTTCTATATCTTTAGCTGAAATTCATCACATGAGTTGATACTTTGAAAATATAAAATAGGGACTAATTTTATCATAACCATGTGATTAAATCCTCCTGAATCATTCACGTGTGTCAATGGTAACATCACCAAACTGCCTACTCAAATTTTCTATAACTAGACCCAAAATGTCTAGATGAAAAACATGTGATAAAATAGATGAAATCAAATAATGTACATAAGAGATAAAACAATACAAAAAATCTTATATAAATCTTACACATCCCAAAATTACCATACTCATCCCTGAACAACTATAACCATACCAAAATAGAAGATCAATGAAGCCTATTTCAAGCAAACTAAGATAAGCACATTGCACACTGTGTCATTGTCAATTATAATATCAAAGAAATTCATCCAATAAATTTTACACCTCTATTAAATAAAAATTACATCATTCAAAACTCTCCAACATTCTCCCCCTTTGTCATTGATGTCAACATACATCATACATTTCGCCTTCCTTCTCTCTCTCTAAGAACTCTCACAATACAAACTTTATCCCCCTTTGACATAATGAAAAAGTGGGAACCAAATTACCCTAAGGACCTAAAAATACTACCAACAGGAGAGGAACACCTTGAAATATGATACAAATTCCCCCTTACCCTTATATGACCTCTTCTTCCATTGATAATTTCCTCTTGTTCCATGCCAACACTATCTTCAACCAAGCACTACATCCAATGAAGAAAAAACACACAAAAGTACTAAAATATAATATAAATAACTAATGAACATTTTATAGTGACTCCCCTTAAGATATCTAATCCATTTCACATCTTTAGCATTTTTCATATCTCCATACACCATGAAGAAACACCATATATACTTACTAGCCTTCTCTTTCAAACCACCACAAGGACCACCAAAATAACTTAATACCAATCACAAAATAGGAAACATGATCTCAACCAACCTAATAAATCTCCTTGAAACAAACATAACTTTCTCTTTTTGAGAAACTAAGAAAAAAATTCTCTTCTTCAAACTACGCATGTCTAGTCTCCTTGTATCCCTGCCTATAACTTTCAGAGCCAAAATTTTTTAGTAAACATACATTCAAGACCTAAATATTAATATATATATCACTCTCATATTCCCCCTAAAGAACACCAATTTTCATTACCTGGGTTATCCTCTGTAGCATACTTCTTTCACAAACCTAATAGCCAATTAGGCCTCCATCTTGATAAAAACTTGAATAACTTGAAATCCAAAAACCTTCTGATCTCTATGAAGGATGATTTGACAACCCATTTGGCTCATTTATCCTATTAATAATACTCAAACCTCAAATCATAAGGCATACCACTTTTATAGTAAATCCTAAAACCCTAAAAACTCAAAATAAACAAGGTCAACAAACCTCCTGGTCAACGTCCAAATCTAAAACTTATTGTATACATGGAGACACCCATCACACACTTTTGGACCAGGATTTGATCTTCCATACCTTTGGTAACATAGAATTCCTATAACCCATTTTTGGCCTTGCTTGCCCTTAAGCTGAAAATTGAGAAAACTGAGAGCACACAAAAAAATCTTCAATTAGCATAAACATACATTCAGACCATAAAATCACTTGGAACACATCATAAATAAATAAATAGACATTTATATGCACAAAAATCTTATTTACATTTCATTAATGTCATTAGGCCATCTAGAAACACTCATTTTGACCATGTATTATAGCTCCACAAATCCCTAGAACAAGCTCATGATCTTGTTACTCCCCCTTAACCAAAGACCTTATCTAATTGGAAATATCATATTGAGTACACAAATTTTCTTCTCCATAAGTAAATGTCTCTTAAGAAGCATAGGTAGAGACACCTTACTTCAAAATGTCCTAGAACAATGTGAAATTGGGAGTTACCCACAACTCCTAATATTCCTACTCCTCCTTGGCCATATGATACTTGTAGTTCTTATTATTCTTAGGATTAAGATAAAAAATATTATAAAACATCACAACATCATCCTTCTCTTCTAAGATTAAATTCACAATACATAAAGACAACAAAGATTCATGACATACCTTTTCATCTGAAGAATCCACCTTACACTTTGGAACCTCATCACTAGGCACAAATAGTTGATGTTATTTACATGATACATGCTCAACAATAATAGGATGTTCAATTGGATCCATAAAAACCTCAAAACTAGCATCAACTAGTATCTTTGTCTTCTCCTTGAGCTTGATCACTTCATTCTTAACATGACTAGATAATGTGATCTCTTGGCACTCTTCAACTTTTGTAGCTTTCTCTATCATAAAAAATAGATTACTTAGACCTATAGACTCATCATGACTCACACTTGTCACATTTGGATTCCATTTGTTAACTTTCCCTCTTCCTTGTAGTCTAGGAGCCTGATTGAACTCATTTTGACTTTATGACCTTTGTTTTTAGAATCTAGAAATGTGACTTCTTTGTTGACACTTGAAGCACACTATACCTTTTATAAGAAACATATCTTGCCTTACCTCATTTAGATAGAGATTTTTAATGTGTCTTATGTCATGACAAACAAAACACCCTGCTATTTTTGAATAAGACTCACCTTTTCTAACCTTATGTGGATAATGGTTTTTAGATCATCCACAATAATATAGTTAAATAACTTAACTTTGTTCACACCCTTTGACTAATGGCCCCCATCATAGTTATATGCAAACTCATTTCTAACACGTCTCTTGTATTCTCTAGATTTATGCCCAAATTGATTACATGTGAAATAGTAACCATTAAAACTTACATACCTCATGGTATTTGGTTATCTAATTTGATTTGTCTTCATTTTATTGACACCTTTTTAATTTCTTGTTTGATTATTTGTCTTCAAAGTATGATTGTCCTCATTCACAGTAGTCTTCATCTTGTCTTTAGTTACATTCTTTTGTTTTTATTCATATTTGAGACCAGTTCTATTACTAACATGATTTTGATCACTCAAAATATTGTCTAGATCACATGAGTTCTTTTAAAATCTCATAAATATATTCACCTTATAAGATGTATTCTTTAACTCAGATTTCAAATACTCATTTGCAGAAACATACCTTGAATATTCATCTTCTTTAGATTTCAAGCTTGTATATAGGATTTACAATTGACAATTGAGATGATTTACTATATCTTCATTCTCCTTGGTTTCTTCATTCATTATTGCTTCAAACTCACTAAATTTATCCTCATAGTCCTTGAGTTGAGACTTCATCTTCGTATTGATCTTCTTCTCAATATTCAATTCTTTAAGAACATTTATTAATACAGTATCATAGTCTTCCTCATCTTCATCATAATCTAAGTCAATCTAAGTAGACTACTTTTGATGTGATAAACTTCCTTCCTCAATCATGAATAGGGCTTCATATTTAATAGGACCATAATCTTCATGATCATATTCTGAGTTACTTTATTCACTCTCATCTAATGAGTTGATATATTCTTTGGTGTAGAGACTCTTCTTGTTTTTGAAGGACTTCTTATTATATGTATTTTTGTATTCATCTTAGCCTTCAACATGATATTCATCATCATTATTCACATGTTTATGAGGGAAATTATGAGAAAAATGTCCCATCTCTCCATAGTTGAAACATTTTAAGGGTATTTTACCCTTATACTTTCTTGAGCTTGTGTTCAATTTCCTAGTAATTAAAGTAATTACTTCATCCTCATCAATGTCAAATATATCATCCTCTTTGGTTTTAATGATTATATAATTGTACTATTTATATTTAAAAAAATTAGTGTAACTATTGTGTGTAAAAGGATAATTTGTATATGATTATTGTTTAGAAACTTTTTTTAATTTTAATAAACTAATGGGTTGATGCATTTGGGACATAATCAACTAGAATGGGATAAAATTGACATTTGTTACTATCCTAATGGTTTGATCTTGTATTTCACCTTACTATCCTCTTGGGTTTCTTTCCTTCTTTAGTGGTATATCATCATTTACTCTCATCTCATAGGTAGTAAGGGTGCCATGCAATTGATCCATCTTCAACTGAATAAGATCATGACTTTCTTCTATAGTAAATACTTTTGGATAAAACTCAAGGGATAAAGACCTTAATACCTTTTGGAATATATTATCCTCTTAAATATTCTCTCCAAGACCTCTGATTATGTTCATAGTCTCATCAATTCTTTACATAAATGATGCCACAAAATCTTCTTCATTCATTTTGAGACTTTCAAGTTGCCTTTTATGAGTCTATAACTTATCAAGCTTGACCTTTCAATCTCCTTCATTAATGATCTACATTTTATCCCATATCTCTTTAGTCTATTTATAATGGATTACTTTGGTGAACTTAGTCTTTGTAAGCCCACAAGTGATGGCATTCATTACCTTAGAATTATTCTCAAATAGCTTCTTGTCTATATCACTAGATGGAAGAGTAGTAGGAGCAACATAACCATCTACAATAACTTTTCATACATCAAAATGTAGGGACATAATGTATGTCCTCATTCCTACACTCTTAAAATCATAATTAGATCCATTAAACATCAGTGCTTGCTTAGTAAAGAAACCTCTTTCATGACTACCCATATTTTATGTCAAGCCTTTACCAAAGGACCTACTCTAATACCAACTATTAGAGGTAAAATAAATGGGGGGGGTGAAATAGTAAGCCCAAATAATCTAATTTCAATTTTAATCACTTTCAAGTTATTAATCAATTACCATAAACATTCATGAAGCATACACATCATTCATAACAATGAGCAAGAGAGACAATGCAAGATAAATCACATAAAACATGACATATGTGGGAAGCCCTCTTGGGGAAGAAAATCCACTCAAACATACATTTTAAATATTATCCTCTAATAACAAGAACCAATTTACACCAACTAAAACTGATCAAGAACTACCATCCCTTATTTTAATGAGATTGCAATCCCACAAGGAGCTTTTACACTTTTTTAGTTGAGTTACCACAAAAACTAAAACATTATAAAGTTTCACCTTGAAAGGTGGATACAACCCCCTTAGATTTTGAGATTCCAAAAAAACATCTAATAACACATTGACCTTCGAACTAATTTTTTCAACACTTAATGATGGACCTCTGATTATCACTCTTCACCTTCACTCATACTCAAACAACAAGAGCATTATTTTTCCAACAAAATTATTACCTACAAATCATAAAAATAGTTCTAAATCTATTCTTATATTGAACTAATCAATAAGGCACCTAACCTTTCCTTCACTTCATAACACTATGGTCTCAGATACATATTCCACATATAAGTCACTCACAAATCTAGAAATCAATAGTTTTGGTTTCACCATGTATAGATAAATCATGAATTAACACCATCTTGGTCAACCAAAAGTCATGAATTAAACCATCAAGAATATATCTCATCAATACACATCTCAATACCATCCATATAGGTTGGCCATAGAACTGATGTGTCACCCTTAAGCAACTACACCTATCAAATAGGCCCTTGTATCCCTTATAGGTCTCATGGAGACCTATTCACCCATTTAGCATTTTATCAAGAAAATAAGAACATATGGCCACTTTAAATTACATGGTTCCATTAATTAAGTCCCCTTTGACATACTCAAATTACCAAAATCAACTCTCCTCACCTCTGTGTATGATCAAACAACTCAAACACTAACATGGTGTATAGGAACATCATGAATGAATACATAGTTAACTTATTAAGAAATGTTCATACTCAAGATACATTTATCACACCTCTAAAATACACACATATAATATTTATGGAGTCTATAACACTCTCCAATAAATAAAATGGCATGAAACATTGAAATAACATCAACACAAGCTCAAACATCCTTCTTGGGTCACTTGATTGACATACATGTAAGATAGTCAACTTTAACCTTAATATATTTGACTATACACACTTTCAAATTATTAGATATATATTTATAGATGTGTCTTATATACTATATAATTTATGTTTCTATAGTATGGTCAAATTTTGCATAGATCAAAAGTTATGGCTCAAAAACTAGGCACTAGTCTTTCCTTTGTTAAATTCAAATATTTGAATTCAAACGGTCACAGTTAAACCTCAAACACCATACTATCATCTCAAGTCCTCTATAATTATATTAAACACACACCATATATATTTTTATATTAATATTTACCATTAAAACATATTGTTCCAATGCTAAATGTTAAACCTTGAACATGTTGACATCATCTCATACACTCTTGTAATATTGACTCAACATGCACCATCGATCTTTATGCAGTTAAGTCTTTATCTTATAGTACTCATCATTTGATTTTGCTAAAAACCTCTATTATCATGAAACTTGCCACTATTACATGCCTTTTTATAACTTATACCATTAACCATCTATCACTTGTCCTTATCGCACTACTTCCTAAGTCCTTGGAAAAAACATGCTCCATTGATCCTTTTGTAAGGAGCTTGATCTTTACCTTCATTAACCAATAAAAAATTTGAAAATTTTGACTTTCTACATACTATATATCTTCAATGTATTATCACCAATGAGCCATTAGTTCTCCATTTGGTCCTAGTTTTTAACATTGTGTAAAATAGACTAAGTATGGGGACTATTGCTTATTTGCTTGGAAGGTCAACTTTGCACCTCCATATCTTTTTCTTCACTCACACGCATGTTATAAAATTTGGAAAATTTAATCTCATCACATAGGATAATAAAACAAAATAATAAAATTATCCTATAACCCTCATATGTGTGAGATATAATGACATTAAAATACCTCCTCAAATTTATCAGTTCTCAGAGCTAACTATTTCAAGAATTATCTGGAAAGACTAATTTTTCACATGCATAGAATTTATCATGCTTCATTGCTTGACCTAAATGTTTTAAAAATAAACTAGGCACAAAACTAAACAAACCCATATGATCACCTTCTCCTGAAACATCTGCATGTGTGAGATATGCCACCATAAAAATGCCTACTCAAATTTTCTTCCCACATTACAAATTTGGCTAAGCATGGGAAAATAATATCAAAATGCCTGGGAGCCCAAATTTTCACTTATATATATTTGGATAAACTTTATCTCATGACATGATAATTTATCCATAGTAACTAGGGACTAATGTATCACAACCATATGACCAAATCCCCCTAACTCATCCACACATGTCAATGGTGATGTCAACAAACTGCCCGCTTAGATTTTATGCCGCTAGACCTAAAATATCTATATGGAAACAATGATCAACTAGATAAATTCTAGTCATGAATGTTAACACTCAAATCATATAAAAAATCTTAGATACCTATTACACACCCTAAAATTACCATATTCAAAACTGAACAACTCTAACCATGCCAAAATAGAAGATCAAGCAATCTTACTTCAAGAAAACTAGGATAAGCACATTGGACACTTTGTCATTATCTCTTAGACTATCAAGGAACTTCATCCACTCACCTGATCATCTCCACAACATCATTGTAAACTTTCCAACACTGGGGTTTCAAAGACTCAATCTATATATGTATATGGCAATATTATCTACCTAGTGTTCTATCTTAAGCTAAGGCATTACATTGTAAAGCAGTAAATCCAATTTTATCCTAATGGATTAACACCCAAATAAATCTAGTTTGAATTATTAGGGATTTATATGGTATTGGCTTAGTTTTTTGAATGGTTGAGCTATCCATAGGGATAAGCTTATATACCTATATAAAATACAATACATTTTTTAAATACTAAGAATCCAAACCATACATAGAATTCTTTAAGAAAATGAAAATAATTACTACACCAACCTCAATATCACTTCCAATCTAAAACATAATTAACCAAAATTCCTTCCCTTCCTTGTTCTACACTTTTCCTTCTTTTCCTTGTACCTCATTATCCTCTCAACTCACCTAGTAAATTATTTTACTCACCCATCTCTTACCATTCAAAATTTCATGCATCTATTAACTCTTAGCTCAAATTCCATGCATAATTCCTATGATTTTTCAAACTCATCTAATCTCACAATTAACTTCTATTAACTTTACCATAAAATCCCTAATTTTTACATTGAATCATTACTTAATTTCTTAATAAATATTTCATTCATTTCAAATCCTTGCATGATCAAACTACTTTACATGCCTGAGTATCCCAGTCAAAAAGTCCATTTCAAACATTATTAAAAGTGATAACTATTAATATAATATTAACATAGTCTATGAACATTAACAAGACTAGGTTTAGATCTTAGGAGAGTCTTTGGTTATAGTGTAATCATTGAAATTTTTTTGTAAAGATAAATAATATCATGACTTTTAAATAATATTGTGACTAGCAATAAGATCAATGATATTTTTTAATCCAAAATATAAATTGGACAATTATTATCCTATTCATAATAGTATTATAGTAGCATAATTGTTTCATTATTACTAATTTATATACACTATCTATATTTTTTGTTATGTTCATAACTTAAGGTGTATATTGATATTCCTAAATATCAATGATAAAAAAAAATGTTTTAAAACATTGTAAAGACATTTTTGTTATTCTATATATAATAGTAACTAGATATTATCCGCATAGATTTGTGTTCCTATAATCATAAACAAGCATGAGTATAGTAACATAATATAGTCATAATAAAACATTATGCACTAAGTCTATGTAAAATATCTACAATGCAATCACACATGATTTATTTTAGATATAAGTACTAAACTGAACTAATACTCACTAATCATATAAATGTAATTAACTTCAAAAATAGACAACTTTAATAATCCACACAATGCATATAACATGTATTATCTAAGGTGGTGTGTGCATGAGTTTTATCCATTTCTCTATCATCCCCCAACATCTCTATCTATGTCACCCTCTCCGATGATGCTCTCCCTTAATCATTCTCTGAGGGATGAAACTCTCCTAAATCCAGATCATGAAAAGAAGGTATTTAGCCCGATACATCATGATATATACCATAAAAAAATGTTGTAACAATAATTAACATGATCATAATGTATAAAATTTACAAAATAATCAATTCATAGTAATGAAATCGTGAAATCAAAGTAACATACAATTATCCCATAAAAACTTATGACTTATAGTTTATTTAAAAAGTAACTAACTAGTCTAACACCCATAATAATCCATGGATAATTAGGTAAATTAACTTAGTGAGAAATTAAGATGTGACATAATGTGCTTACAACTTGGATAATTCCTGATCTTAGTGATTTATTTGCAATTTTGGAAGAATAAGGTAGTTTTTATCATTGTATATTAGTGTACATATTATTGATAGATAATTTATATATGCCTAATAATTTTACACTTAATTTTTATTTATATACATATATTTTGATAATATCTCACAATACTAACACATTTTTTATATGGGTCAAATGATAAGAATGATTTTATTTTGAAATTATATTGTTACTCAGTGAAGGACATAACTATCATATTTGATCAATAATGGTTAAATAATACTAATTGAATATTATGTTATTTTATTCAAGTCATTAACATTAATTTGATAATTTAGATATGTTTATGTATGATATTTTAATGGTTTGACACATACTCAGAGAATTCCTAAGGTGACTGATATAAAATTAGAAGCATTGAATCCATAGATAGCATGTGGATGAGAGAGAATGAAAAATAAGATGCATATATGTGTTCAAAATTCATGTAGGGTGAAGGCATGTCAAAAGTGATATTTCCAAGTGTCTAATACCATTTTCTAGTGTCTAAAAATTATCCCCTTTTATTTTAGTATGGGAATACAATATAATTACTAGAGTAAAATGATAAAGCATACCAAAATGTCTAAAACACACTTTGTTTGTGGCATAAGGATATTTTAGATGTGGGTTTTTGTGCACACAAGGGAACATTATAAGGTAACCTCCAAATTTTTGGGACTAATGAAGAGGGATTCACTCTAAGGCATGATTTGTGGGGTATTAGGTTTTTTTAACAAACTATTGGTGGAATAGTGGTGAGAAAAGTAGTTGTTTACCATGTAAGGTATAGTTATGGATATGAATCTAGATATACATTAGATTGATAGATAGATGATGGACCTAACCTAAGGTTGGTCTGACCAAAATAATCTTAAAAATTAAGGAAAGGTAGGGTATACAATAAATCCTATGGACAAATAAGATGAAACCTAAGTTGGCTCTTTAACAAGGTATTAGACAAGAAATTATGAACCAATGTTTATTGCAAACTATTATAAACACACAAAAAATTAAACCATTGTTAAGAATCCAAGGAAATAAGAATACAATAACATCTTGTATATATAATTAAAGGTTAATTTCATGGTGAGATTGTAATTTCACTTATAAAAATGGATATTATAATTATTACACCAAAGGTATTCAAATTAGAAATAACACAACATGAAATATTATATTTAAAAGAAAACTCATGCATAACTAAGAGACTAGGATAATAGAATGATGGAACTTCTTACAAGATTCAAATGTTTAGAGAAGAATCTTATTTTCAAATCAAGATCAATTGAAAAAAAAATGTAAAAGTTCTTATTAATATTAATAACCAAAATTATCCTCCCTTTAGGATAGGGAGAATACAAATATATATGCTTGAAGATGGGTTTCCTCATCCTATAAGCAAAGTCTAAGTTTACATCTCCAAAAATAAAATCAAGTGTAAAAATCATGCATAAAATCCATTGTAACAACCCCTCAAGTTGTACTTAAAATAATGTAGTAATTTTTTTAATACTAAATAGTTTACATTCATTCCAAAGAAATAAACTTAACAACTTATCCAAATAATAAATTAGAAGAATAACAATTCCAAATTCAAATACCAAAATGTAATAACTTATTACAACTATAAGTAAAGTAAATACATTAGGGATCATCCATGGCTGGTCTAATAATATAACTATTGTTCAAGTATATATAAATATAATCATAAATAATATTTTCTTAACTACGCTGACCTAGTTATGTGATTTCATGTGTGATTATAATACATTTGTTTATGCATATAATTTTTTTATATGATCATGAAGTTGATACTAACATGAATTTAGTTTCCTAACATAGTTATAGGTCTAAATGACATTTGGAAAATGTCATTGTCATAATCTGGTGTCTTTTCATATAAGAATTTTTAATAATTATGTTGGATACTTGAGATAATTGAGTTGTTTAGGTGAAGAATCAAATAATTATTTCATTATAATTAAATTATTTTTCTTGTTTTATATTAATAGAGATAATTATCAATTATATTTAATTTAAGGAAATTTAAATATCCTAATATGCATGGATTACCTAAATTAAAAACATTAAAAATGATTATTTAAGAAAAATTACTTTAGTGAGGGAAGCTAGTGGCTAACTTGGCATAAAATACAAATTTTAGAATGCATAAGTTATGATATTAAATGAAACTTAAATAAAACAAAGCATTTATTTTTTCATGATAGAAAACTAGAAGTTAGAGGAGATTAAATAAATTATTAAATTAAAGAAAAGCAAAGATAATATGCATAGATGGAAAACTTGGAGAAATTATGTCTCAATTTAATTAAGATTACTTTGTATGACTAATAGTATCCAACTAGTAGTTATGTCTTAGAATAATAGAATATGATCATATGGGTTATCATGGTGTAGTTGTATGGAACTTATTGTAGTAGTGAGAATCTATAGTTAAATTCGTATTTTACGTGGATGGTGTAACTATAGTCATTATTTCTAGTATAAATTAGATAATAATGAAAGATTCATTCATGTATTGATGGATTAAATGTACACTTTTCTTACTCCTATATTTAGCATAAGACACAATTTATAGGAGGATGTAATTAGTATGAATCATATGGTTAAATAATTTATAGTGAGACATTATCCTTTGTTATGTATGATTTACATGCCATTGATATATATTGAAATAAAATAATGTTTTCTATGATACACTGCATGATTAGTTTTATAAATCATGCACATTTGGGTACTTTCTTACTCTCTATTTTTATCACTATCACTATCTACTCATCTATAAAGGGAGGGCCATTCTATGATGGGATTAGTATGGGGGATCATTGGTCCATGGTTGGTCTGGAAAAGCACTTAGATGATGTTTTCCCTCCCCAAAGTAGTACTACTTACCTAGAAACCACACTTAAGAATCTCAAAGATACATGAGTTAGTTTGACTTTATCTCTAGAGAGAATGGTATTTATTTCTAGTATTAAGGCTAAATGCCTAATGGAAATGTAATTGTATTTCATTTGTATTTATATTTGAGATTCAATTGTTGTATTAGTAGACTAGTTATGGTTGAGTCCAAATGTATTTACTTTCCTTATAATTATAATATATTATATTGCATTCAGTATTGGAATTTTAAATAAAGTTATTTATCATAATTGTGGATGAATGAATGTTAAGTAATTAGTTTTTTTTTAAATTGTTGCATTATTATAAGTACAACTTCAGCTTTTGTTACATCCATGTACAAAATTTGTTCACATAAATATATTCTCTTAGATAAAATACTATATATATGACAAATAAATTAGGACCCAATAGTTACAACTTAATTGAAATATGCAAATACATATTTATATTTAGAGTGCTACTAATTTGGAACTACCAGAGGAGGAAAATTTCTAAGGGACAATTGTATCAATAAAAATAAACATTGTAGTTTTTTGGGGAATCAAAATTAGCCATGTTGGAATGCATGACTACATATACATAGAATTAATCACCTTGTGTTTACATGGTATCACTTGTATTTGCCTACATTCTTAGTGCTAACCCTAACTTTCCCTTTATGGATTTAAGTTTTAAAAATACTATGTGTTGTTCAAAACTATTTATTAATAACATTAAAATTGAGCAAGGCACGCTTAAATATTTTGATGGATTTAGCCATCAAACTTGTGTTATATCTATGAAATCTTGAATCTATCTCCAAGGGATTTAAATTTTATCACTCTATCCTTATAAAAATTTAACACCTACAATATCTCATCATTGGTCTTCTAAATAGTTCCCTCAACTTCTTCTATGAAGTTATTTGTATCTACTTTAAGTCATGTCTCAAAATTGGGCCTATTTACTAATTATTTAGTAGTGGTTATCACATTAGTGACCCTAATATCTCTAAAAATTTCTAATGCCTCATTTTTATGACTGTAAAGATGTATTAAAGGCTTCATATATGTATTCCAGTTAAGCTCACCATACCTTTTTATAATTATATAGATCAAGGCCCATGCAACATCTTTCCTACACATTAGGTTCAAATGATTGAATGTGTTGCTTCTTGAATGATAAACCAAAAAGGTAAGCCTTTTCTCAAATTAGTTTATTTGGTTTGAAATTCTAATCACCTTTGTCCTCTCATGCTAACTTTCTCTCTTGAAGGCACATATATTATTCAAAATGTTGTACATCCTTGTGGCTACACTCTATACTCTCTCTATAATTTCTTGAGGGCCATGGATAATATATCTATACAGTAGAATATTGTGCCTCCTTAATCTTTTAAATTTACTTCATAGATTTTCCATTTAAATCTAAAAAATAATATAATTCCTCTTTATACTTTGTTGGATTGTTAGGATTATTTTTGGCCTTTGTAGACAAGGGAAATAGGTTTGTCTTTTACTCAAACATAATTTATTCCCTTATATTTATGTTCACCACATTTATCTTATTCACCCTTTTTATTATTCCACTCTACCTATCAAAATGAGTGGAGATTTTAGGTCGTTCCATGATGACCAAGTTTTGTCTCTCATCTATTTGGCCTTCCAGCTTTTTAACCCATTGGGGAATAATAATTTACCCTTATTTTAGTTAACTTGGCTCTTTAGAGGTGGAGGATGGAGTGATAATTGGAGGCATAATTATTTTTATAGGTGATAATGAAATACTTATTTAGATTGGGAATTAAAGGGGAGATAAATAATTATTTTCAATGGCGAGGTTTCCCTTTTTGGGGTGACTTCAGCCACATATTTGGTTAAGCCTAGAGTTTTTACAACTATCATTGTGGTTGATTTTATAGATGTGGAATGTGACAATTTTAATTCTAATTGAGCTAAAAAATTTTAAGGGATCAATTTACCTTTGAGATCAAAAATATAATTTGAAAATAAATTCTTAAAATAGACTCATTTATTTCGAGCCTTTATTTGTGTGGATGTTGAAATAATATAAGAATCAACTAAACTAGAAAATGGTGGGTTTGGAATGGTAGGTGGAAATTATGTTTGTTGAGTATTTAAAATAGTATCAAAAGAAGTAATGAAAGAAACTATTTAACCCTAAATTTGGATAAGGATATTAATTGAGTAGATAGGGTTAATAATATAGAAATGGTAATTCACATGGGTGATAATCAAATCTAAAACATGACAATTAAATGTTAAACTCAAATATAACATATGATGAATTCATTAAACTAAGATATGATAAAAATAGTAAGTAAAACTATGATAGATATGGAAATGATAAATAAATAATGTACTTATTTGGTTATGATTCTAATATAATTCTATAAATGTGACTTGAATAAATCAAACTAGAAGATGATTCTAGAATAATTGTTAAATTATGGATTTACTACTTTTGGAGCTATGAACATTGGCATTAACCTTAGCTGTTAACATCAATGATATTGTCTAAACCTAATGTAGGTGTCTTGTATGGAATACCTAATGAAAAAAATATGAAACCACATAGATTATTTTGGTTTCATCTTCACTTTCACTCTAGTCCATTCAAATATGGGTGATGGACAATCATTCTACATAAAATTATAAAACTCTAGTTCTTCATCTTCATAGTGACGTTAGAAAAAATGGTTTATTAGGAACATGGTGTCAAGTTGACCCCAAGGCCCCCATGTTAATGATTTATTCCTCTATATCCACTAATTTTAACAGGGACTTAGACTAATGTAGTTTTCCCCCATGTGTTAGCTTGTGTGTGATTTATGCAATATGTAGAAAGTAAGTACAATAATGACCAAGATTATAACATGGTAAACATAGATTTTAGGATACTCCTTCATTAATTTATACCTATAAATGTGTTTTAATAATGACTAATATGAAAATAAGATAAAATAAGGAAGCTTTTCTCAATTTATTGCTTGATTTAATGCCTTTTATAGTTTTCTTAGTGAGTAGGTAAGAAGTTTTTAGGTGAGGAATGAATGATGAGTGATTGTCAATATATACTAATTCTATTAGGAAATAAATTGAATTAAATAAATTATTTCAACCATTAGGATATGTTTCATTTTAAAATTATATGACTTTAAGGGACTAGACACCTACTTCAGGTTAGGACACTAACATTAATACAATGGTCTAGGGCCGATGTTTTAGATTAAGGTAAAAACAAGTTTTAAAGGGGCCCCAAAACCCTTTACATCAGAAGAGAGATAAACCTTAAGCACTTCAGAATACAAAAAAGCTTGGAACCTGCATAAGCAAGACCAGATTAACCAGGAATCTGAAAACAACAGACTAGTGCTGGACAAACAATAAAATTATTTTTTACAAGACCGAAGTTTCATATCTAGAGGGGGACAAAAGGCTTAGACTTATTCCTCTTTATTGTTTTCCAACCATCCTCTACCTTAGCTGCCTCATCAACCTAGTCCTCAGAAGGCCATGATCCATGAAATCCAGGGGGCGAAGAAACCTCAGCAAAATCCTTATGAGAACTAGCCAACTTCTGGTTCCTAGGAGAAACCTTCAAAAAAGGTGGAGGAACCACCACCTCCTTAGTAGTCAGTTCAGAGAGATCACATAATCCAATCTCCATAGTACCTTCAATAGGATCAGTCTCCAGTGGAGTCACCTGATCCGTCGATTCAGAATGGATACTCTTTACATACTCATTCTCTGGATCAGTCGAATCTTCATCAAGTTATTTAGCAAAATAGTGTTCATGATCAACTTCAGACCACCAAGAATGTGAGCTTTTGGGTTTGGATTTCCCTACAATACACCAGGCTGCAACGTGCCCCATCTGGTGATACTTTTTGCATCAAAAAGGTAAACCTTCAAAATCTAACATTTGCGTCCAAGAACCCCTTGGGGAATCCAGACAAATCACCTCAGGAAGGCCCTTAGAAACATCCACCTCAACCATAAGGCGAGCACAGGTTGAATGGTAAATCCTCTTAGTTTCATCATCCTCAAATAAAAACTCCCCTATAGCATTACCGATGGTTTTAAACACCGCTTCTTGCCATAAATGTATTGGTAAATTAGGGAGCCAAACCCAGACAGGGATCTTATTGAAGGTTTCCGTGAGAGGGTTGAAATCCTTATGCCACTGTTTGGCCATAAGAGGGTATTTACCCTACAATAAAAGATTACTATTGGACATAATAGTCTTCCTGTCCTTAGGGATTTGGAATAAAGCTATAAAAAAACCTTTAACACAAGGGTATATTTCAACATCTCCATCAATCAGTGGTAGCTAGGTATTGGAGATCTAGCCATGTAGATCAGCTAGAGAAGGCCAACAACCATGAAATCTATAAATAGCCCCATACTTTGAAAAATAATCTACCCGATTAAAGATTGCTTCAATAGTTTCAAGATCTAGATTAACCCTGACAGGATTTAAAACACTTACTGGTGTAATGTAGTATCTCCCAGTAGAAGCTTGATGTTTCACATCTTGTATTTCAGCTTCATAAGCAGCCACATCAGCATAAGATCTTCCCTTTGATCCCAGGATAGAACCAAAAATAGGGGATCCTTTTGCTATTTTAATACCTAGAGATGAACCCCCTTCTGCAGTAGAGTGGACTATCTGGATTCATTCCCCATTCCCAAGTGGAGGCACGTGCTTAGCAAAGACCTCAGCCATGCCATCTGCCAGATCAATGGCTACCTGGTTCAGGGTATGAGCTCGCACTCACGCATGCGCGTGCTCAGCATTCAAAATTTCCATTTCAAAAATTACCCAAAGAATACACACATGTGAAGTAGTCTAGGGCTGATGTTTGTGTCTTAGTAGTTAAAAAATAATTACATGTTAAGAACTTTTAAGGGGATAAGATGAGAATATTTTAATAACTTTGGGAAAGATATAAGGTTTAGGTCATTATCATAAGACTATTTTGACCAAAAAATAGTCCAAGGGGAATAATATAGAGTAGATTCTAGATTTCTAAAAGTGGGAAATGCATAAAACTGAGAGGAACAAATAAAGGCTAATTTTTATAAGTGTACAAAACTAAGGTTCTATATAATCCATTAATATAGTCTAAATTTACCTTCTCCCATTCATTTAATATATGCATACCTAAGTGTGGATAACATACATTTCCCTTGTGTGAGTCAAAAATGAGTGATTTATTAGTGACTAACCTATAAAAATTACATTTTATAATATATAATAAATTTTAAATCTAACATTTAAATCATTTGAAATGATCAAATTGGAAGAGTAAGGTTTAGGAGTACACCCATGTATGGATGTAGCCACCTTGCCTATTGTCAACTTAATTTGAAAGATGTATCATTATGAGTAAATAAAACTGAGATTAGGAAAAATATATAAATCTATAAAGTGCATATATCTAAGGAGATAGAGAGATATTAGAAGGAACATTCCCACAACCTTGGATAAAATTTGAGTTACCACATGGTAATTGAGACTAGCTCAACCATGCAACCCAATCATACTTATAATATGGTGAGTACAAGTGAACCAAATTAACTCATACTATCAAACTCATGAGATCAGATGATACAATAAATTCTAACCTAAGAACTTGATAAGATTAAGTGATTTAATCACATCAACCATACTAAAAAATGAACCAATTAATGTAATAAATTGTCTCAATACAACCTATAGAAGTCCACCTAATGGGTGATGATAGTCCTTAAGTTTGTTTAAAATATAAAAATAATTTGGATTTTTTAATATTAGGTATACATTGCATAGCATATGCACCTTAGATATGTCTCATGTTGAAACTATGTATACCAATGGTACCAATGTATAAAATTTTGCCACAAATGTGAATCTAAACTAGATAACTGTGTGTTCTGTCTAATTCAAAAACTATGTAAGTAAGGAGAACATGATTAAAAATCATGGCCCACTATATATGGAGAGATATAAAAAATAAAATAAGTGCCAATGTGGAGGACATGTTTCGAAAAATTCCCCCACTGAATCTCAATAAGCATGGAGAATATGCTTCCAAATCATGCCCTCACTAAATCTAGAAATTATGTCAAATATTGAATAAGTGTGGAGAACATGCTTCAAAATCATGCCCCCACTAAATCTAAAAATTGTTTCAAATACTAAATAAGTGTGAATAACATGCTTCCATAGCATGCACCCATTGAATATCTAAAACTTGAATGTGTGGAATGCATGCCTATAATGACATGCCCCCACTATTATTACCCTTATTTGAGGTGAGGGAAGAATATAAAATGGTAGTTACCTCACATCAAAAGGATAAGACAATTGTATAATCTATTAATGGAACCATGTAGTATATATAGTAATATGTATAGGTGAATGTAACACTGAAGCACATAGAACAATGTGATCACATGCATTCCTAATATGTATGATGAAAGTCATGGAAATATCTAGATAGAAATAAGACAAACTCAAAAAATAAATAAGTACATGCACAAGAGTACTCAAAATCAAGTCAACATAAAATGGTTCTAGGAGACCACAAAACAAGGCTATATTAAAATGACACACAATCTAATAGACATGAATTAGTTAAATATCCATATAATAATCAATGACATACTCAAAATTCAAATAAATCACACCTAGGAATGAGGGCTTAAAATAAAGGAGCATATTCAAATTCTCAAACAAGTAATAAAATAGAAAGGCAATACACTCAAGTACATAAAGGAAATCATAAAAACTAGCACAAACATAATATAGTATCCCATAAATCAAAAAGGTTAGCAAAAAATATCAAGTCCATAACATATCAATTACACCATGAAATATATAATCATTTACAAAGGTATGTGTAAGTACATATAAGATCAAACATGATAATGAAAAGTGATCATTGAATCATATAACCCATGAGTACCATGATCAAGTAAATGGATGCCCTTAATGTCCATATGACATAAGTAGAAGAAAGTCCCAATATATTAAATATGAATATATAATATATATTACATGCCTATATAAGCCTCAAGTAGAAGCATGATATACATATGTATGTAGGAGTAACTGATATGCCATCCATTAGTGTGGAAATAACACAGATTCCTAGGAGCTAATAAAGTATGTAGGTGCTAAATTTTTTATTATTTTTTTATCATTTTTTATTTTTTTTCATATCATGAAGAAGAAATATCATCTAATGATCTTGTCCAAAGGATGGTCATATGTATCTCCCAATTTGAAACCTAGTGAAAATAGTTTGTGGTATGACAAGGAACATGTATAGGTGCAATATATATCATTTTAGTATCTATGATTCTCTATATATGTATAATAATAATATGGGATCTTTAAGTATAAATAAAATGAAGAGGGGTTTGTAGAACCCATATCTATGTTTTATGTTGTTTCTTTGGAATAATAATAGTATTAACATGCTTAAGTGCTTTAGATGCCTGCTTATAATGTGTAATATAATATTAGGGTTATATGGTACTCAATATGTGTCTCTAATGTAATGGATTCTAACTTAATGCATTATTAGTAAAGTTAATTTCATGTTACCATTTTTAGTGGATTATCCTTAGTAGGATTTTTAATTAATTATTTAGGCATAAATTTATGTTGTTTAATAGGATACTCATATTAGAGTTTGTAATCTATAATTACCTGATTTCCATGGATGTATTTACCACACCCATGCATTGTATAAGGTATCACTCAAAGATTATGGATCTAAGGCCTTCCCAATAACATTTTAAATATTCACATGGAATGTATAAATGAAAAGGTAGTAACCACATGTGTGTGACTAACTTGTAAATGTAGGTAAATCTCACCAAGAACCTTTTAAATGGTCCCATCGAATGTTCTAACTAAACTAGTATAAGTATTAAAATCATGATGAGTATAACCCAAATGCGCAACTAATGTCATGGTATAAACATTTTAACTTACACCATTATCAATTGTAACATTATGTATAGGCTGGTGATCAAGAATGCTCAAATAAATAAAGAATGAAGATCAGAGTCATCATCCTTAACCTCACTATCATCAAAAGTAATAGAAGGTGTCTAAATCATAGGAGGTACATTTTTTGTATAAGTAACAATAATAATTTATAATGGGTTCCCATAATTTGATGTAGGAAGATATGCATTATATTCCATTTTCATGTTTGGTTCCTTCTTAGAATGATCTTGTAAAGGATTGTTAAATATTTTCTTTTTCAAGTGATCAATAGGTTGTGATCCCAATTCCTTGGTAATATCATCAAATATAATATTTTGGTCATCAATTTGATTTTGGATCTTATTATTCAAGGTAAAAATTCTATTTGTAGAATTTCCTTATCCTTAGTGATAATCACAATAAGTAATTGCATCATATCCTTTGGGTATAGGTCTATTCATATCAAACTCTATAGGATGAAGGAGAGATATAAGATGACACTCTTCTAGCCTCAAGAGTAATTAAGAGGTATAATCTATTAAGCATTTAAATTTCTACTTGGGGTATTGAATAAGAAAACCTGATTATGTTATTGTGAGATGATGTTAACCATGGTGATTTTTTCATGTTTAGGCTCAAGAGGTTTTACCTTATAACTTGGTTTGATTGTAAACTTAGTATTAGATGTAGATATAGATAGTATGTTTTATACATACTTGAGCTTATTCAATGAAATTATCTTCATTTCATGGACCCATATAACATGGTATAATTCATCAAAATATTTTCACTTATCTAAAATAATAGACTCTTGTAAAGGAGTAATTAAACATTTTTTGAATATATCTTGGAATTATTTTTCTACCATATTATTAGTCATTTCATCCAAGATTTTCTTATACCTCAAGAAATATTCATTGATAGTTTAATTTGTTCCTTGTTTAATTTTATAAATTTGATTAAAGGAAACCTTTTTGAAAATATTAATGGAAAAGTGTACAAAAAAATGATTTTCAATAGGCATGAATGTTTGCACAAATTAGAGAGGTAAATCATAGAACACCTCAAAACATAGTACTTAAGTCTTATTGGGAATAATTTGGTCAAATTTTTATCATTGGATTCATAATCAAGTCATTTCACATAAAATGATTGATTATGTTGTTCAGGATCACCTTTTCCATCATAAAATGTGAACTTAGGTGCAATACAACTAGTTGGCAAAGGGTGAAAAGATATCTTGGGTACAAGCAGATTATGCAACACATCTTGGGATTCAATAGAATGAGGAGACTATATTTTTTTTAAAAAAAATTAACTTTGTCCTCTAAAGTATTTATAACCTAAAGGAGTGTTTGATCTATGGGCCCATTGATATTTAGATTAACAAGATGAGTAGTCACCAAATGGGATATAATCATTGTCTGGATAGGCATAAAAATTGGTATTTGAGTTGAGACATTCATTAATCCCATGGTAGATGTAGAAATAATAGTTTTAGGAAACAAATTTTGAAATTCATATCTCATTCCTCCATTAGAGTTATTAAGTTGTAATGTTTATAGGGGGAGGGTTGTTGGTATATGGGGATAACCCATGGTTCTAATAGCATGATAAATAAATGCATCTATTTGGTCATCTATGCATTTTGTATTCCTAGTTTATAATATGGTTTTTAGTATTTCATAAATATCATCAAAGTTTAACAAATACACTCATAAAAAAAATCAATTTATTTCACTTGTTCATGATATATTTGCTCATGTTCATTGGCTTCATTAGAATCATGGTTTTCATTATTATAATCTTCTTATATGATAAAATCATCAATATTTTATTCATTTTGAACATCAGTATCATCATGATTTTTAGGATTAGGTCCCTCATTGGTTTTAGACATATTATATAGTGGGAGGAGAATCTTAATGTGTTTAGTAGGCACACCTCCCAATCTAGGGCTACACCTAGGTTTCATTAAAAATAATACAAGTAAGAAATGAAAAATTAAAACAATACGAGACACTAAATGACTAAAAAACCTAGGAATTAGAAATGTTTGCATTCATATGAATCAAGTTCACCAAATTTTGAGCCCTAAATTTCGATAAGGATCCTCTGTGGGTAGATAAGGTTAATAATATATAAATGACAATTCATAATGGTGATAATTATATCTATATAAGGCCATTTAAATGTTAAAGTTAGAGATAACATATGCCAAATTCATTAAATTGAGATATGATAAAAATAATAAGTATAATTATACTAGATATGGAAATGACAAAAAAGTAATGTACATAGTTGGTTATGATGCTAATACAGTTTTGGATCTATAAATGGTATAAAATAGACTATAAGAAGTTTCTAGAACATTTTTCAAATTTTGTATTTAGAGCCTTTGGATCCATAGACACTAATGTCAGCCTTGGATGTTAGTGTTAATGTTACTATCTAAAATTGATGTAGGTGTCTTAAATGGAATATTTGCTAAAAAGGATGTAATAGATTGGATATTTATAGGTTTATGATATAACCTTTTTGGGAATATTGGTGTATTATTCCTAATTTAGTTAAAGGGTTTGAGTAGTAAAATTAGTAAATAAATATATAATAATTAAGCTACTGATTTGTGTAAATTAAATTACAATTTTGATCTTTGTAAAAATAATAATAAGAGGGAGAAAATAAGACTTAGCTATAAATTAACTGATACAACTGAGATAGGGTCTAAGATTCACTATTGGGGATTAGGAAACTATCATAAACTAAGATGTAACCTTTATTTTATGATTACACAAGAGTGAAAAAAGTGGATAGGAGTGGCACCAACCCTGTAGTCCACCTCTACCACTTTTGTCCTAAGGATATGAGCTTTCTGGGTTTTGTTCACCAAGTCTATGTGAGCCAACTATGAATTTTTGGTATATGAATGTCTGTAGAGCTCCACTTAGATCAAATGTTCTCTTAAAAATCTATAGTCCATTATTATTTGACCAATTTTGAGAAAGAGGGGGGGGTTAGTGTGTGTAAAATTCACTAAACATGTATCCACACCCCTTATGGTGGTATGTTGCCTACATACTAATACTTTGAAGAGGGATCAAGCCATATATAGTTCTCCTACTCGATGTGATTTTTTCAATAGTGTCTATGAATATGAAAAATTATAGACTGGATGTGCTTGAGATTGTTAGGGACTAGTGTAAAGATTTGAATAATCTTTTAAGTATATTGGTTAGTTATATGCAAAGAATAGGACATATTACTTAAGTAGTCTTGCTTGTATTCTTGAGTGCTTAGTGATGTTACCAACCCTTTCCAAATGATCTTTAAATGGGATTTTATAGTGATTTATTGGTCATAGGTTGAATGTACTCACATTAGGATGACAAGGTTAAGGATGGGAAATCAAAATAAGCTGACCATTGAGGCCAAAAATACACTTGGACAAGAGCACTAAAAGAAGATAGGAGTGACCCAACATTATATTCCAAGTGTGGTGAGATTTTCCTAAGCTAATGGGACCTATGGGGATAGATTAGTCATAAAAAATGGGTTTGGCTTAGTTGGGATCAAGATTCGAAGGCTACAGATGATTGAGAATCAATAAAAAGATGCCTATGAGGGTCATGAGATCAAGTAAGAGGGACCTAAGGTTTGGGTACCATTAACCATGCTCAAGTTATCAATTTTCATATTTTATATAATTACACTTCCCCCCTTTTATTCTAGTGATGTAGCAAAGTGAAAAACTAGGATAAAGGAAAAAAACAAAGTATACCTAAACTTACCAATAAGGGTGAACCCCATGAAGCTATGTGATGTTGGGTGTGTGTAGAAGGAGCATGCTATGAAGTGAAAATTTACAAGAGAAAACAAAGAGTAGATTAGTTTTTACTAGATATGTTATATCTAAAATAAGAATGTATAAAATTTGGGTAAGAGAGAGGAAGATAAAGGATTGAATACACCTCACTAGGTATGAGTTCCAATATAAAACCTATTTTGATGTTGAGTCATGCTAGATGTGTTTTGTAACAAGATTAATATTATGAATGGATCTAAATGCTCAATTCCCCAAAAGTGGCTCAAGAATGCAAAGCCTAGCCCTTTGGCTTGATCATCACCCACTAAGTGAAGCTAGGTGATCGTGCATATGTTAATCAATGTTTGAACTATGTGTCAAATCCTTCTAGATATGTAGCTTAAGAATACAAAGGCTAGCTAGTCCTTTGGCTCCATCATTACCCCATGAAGTGAAGATATGAACTAATATCAGTATGAAATGTGTGTTAAATAATATGGATCCTAAATCCCATGAATGTAATGTAATATGACAATGTTGGTGTGGATATCCAAATGTATACTAGAAACTAGGCCACTCTTGTCCACTCCAAAAAATGGAGAATAGGCTTATATAAAATCCACTCTAAAACTAGTACACTAGGCTTATATGAAATCCACTCCAAAATTCGGATGTTAAGCTTATATGAAATCCACTCAAAAATGATTCCAACCACATACAGATAAAATAAGGCACATGACTGATGGGAATGCCTAAGTAATACTAAACTTGGAAAGAAAATTAAAAAAATGTGTCATGCACATTACCTCTAATCACTGGTATCTAGAACATGGACTCTAATGTAGAATTTATACCAACTACTGTATCTAAAACTAGAAGTGAGATCCCTAATACCATACATAATGCCCCATATATCTAGATTTTGTGAGCAAAAGTGTACTAAAAACTACTAATTCTAAACTGGTCTAACTGTGTAAAACTATAACTAAACTTACTTTTATACATACTTCTAAAAAGTCTAGTTTTTTTATTATTTAGACAAGAGCATAAAAAATAGATAGTAGTAGCACTGGTGTTGTATTCCAATCTTATAATTATTGTCTTGGGAAAAATTTGGTAACTGTTTTGACATTTTCACTATTTTCCTGGTTTGTTTTGACTATTTTGATGTCTGGTTGTTTTGGGTGTGTTAAATATCACTTTTTTGTTGTTAGGAACTCTTATCTCTATGACAAAACCCTTATTTATTATCCCCTCTTTTGAGGGTATGAATGAAAACCTTACAATGATTACCCTCAAAAGAAAGATCCCTACAAGTATGTTATGTTATAAGTATACATGATATAACAATGATAATTGACAAAATATCTCAAGATATAGCATGGTTTATAATGAGAGATTGTTAGATCAATAGAAGTGTGCCTAGATAGATATAAAAATTTAATAGCATGTGTAATATGCCAAAGTAGGATTGGAAGTCTAGTTAGTTATTAAATTTTAGTTGTCAAGGAGGGATAGAGCATGACGTCTGTCATGGAATCCAAGATAACAAGATGATACATGATGTGGATCATGGCATTATAAATAATGAGAATCAAGTGAGAAATCAAGCATACAAATCAAGAATCAAGAAGCATACAAGGGTGACCAAGGGGCTAAACAAATAAGGAACATGGACACATATCACTCAAATAGGAAGGAAATAATACAAGGCATGTTCAAATGTTAAATACACATACAATTGAAAAAATTAAGGTTAGTATGAAAGCCACAATCACATAAAAGAGTTAAGATAAAGGGCATTGGTAAGTGTCCTAAGGAACACACATAAATATAAGTAAAGGACATTGGCAAATGTCCTAAAGCACATACAAGAGACAAAATAAGAACTGAGAAATGCAAAAAATCTATCTATGCTAAGCAATAAAGAAAAGCATGTAGCAACTGGAAATATAATTGCATCTAACTAATCAAAGTAATAATGTGAAAGTATGAAATATATGTTAGTACAAGACTATGTATATGATAGGAAATACACAAGTGATAGATACTAGTGAGTATCAATAGAGTAATCTATGTAAGCTAGCAAATAATTTATATCAACATGATAACTAGACTGTGTGGTGTAGGCATGACATAACCTAGACAGTGTAGTCATGTAGAAGATTCCCCCAGTGGGTATGTATATCAATGTATTGAATGTAGAAGTAGGATGCCCCCTCAATGGGTAGAATGAGGCAATCAAAGATTTGGATGCCACTACACACACTCAAAGGAAATCAAGTGAAGCATGATAATGTATATAAATCAAAAAACAATTGCATAGAACAACAACTATAAGTCTAGCATGATAGTAGAAACATAAAGCATGTATGATGCATATAATCAAAATATTTTTATTGTTTTGAAATATTTGAATTTTTTTAGAATTTTGATATGTTGTATTATTTTTATATTTTGAAATGTTTGAATATTTTTGTATTTTTTTATATAAGCTATGTATAATCAAGTGTAAAAAACTATGTATGGGTAAAAATAATAAGAGATGATACTAACCAATGAGTCTCATGGGAGACTCCCTACCATGGTGTCTTGTATCAAGGAAAGGGATTGTGCATGATCGTGAAGCATGATAGAAGGGCTGAGACTATGGTTCTTAAAGCTGTATATGTTGTAAATGCTCTTAAATCTCTAAATTTTGGGACCCATTTAGTACTATGAGAGGCTTTGTAAACATGTGCTTTATGAGTAGATGCATGAGATCTCAATGATACTACCCTGGGTGTGAACACTATAACTAAAAGCTGTATAGATTCATAAAGCTATGGATGTGTGTATGAACCCTCTATGCTGGTTATAGATGCCTCATCTATGTCTAAATAATAAGTAGGGGAGGAACTATAACTAGTGGCAAAACTAAAACTAGTGGCAAAACTAACACTAGTGACTATAAAATAGTAGATGGCTCTAAAGTGGGCAGTGGTAACTCATATAAAACTCCACCAACTATAACAACCAAATTAGTGCAAATGAATTTCATGTATTTATGAACTATATAAGGTACAACTTGAATTTCCTAAATCCATGGTAGACCAAGTAACATATAAAACACTCCTTCACTAGGAACAATAGTGAATGGTGTGGCCACATGTGTCAGACCAACTTGTAAAGGAATTACAATCTCACCCAACGAACTCTATATGTGCCTACTAAATCTACTAATGACTATGTCTGTCAATGTAATATCTTACTCTAAATATCCCAAATTATATAATAATGTCATAGTGCACATGTTCACATTAGATCCATTATCTATGATAAAACTATGAATAGGATGATTATGAATGTAAGATCTAATAAAGAGTGCATGATAATCTGAATCTTCATTGATGATCTCTTGATCTAAGAAGGAGATGGAAGGTTTAGCTAGAAATCTATAATTATATATACCAATCATATTACTGAAAGGATGTGTCTCAACTAAAGGTTCCCTTTATGTATCTAGTGGTAGATGTGCATGATATTTATGGTGAGTCCCTAATGTGTCCCTTACCTCTTATTTAGAATGATATAGAAATGGATCTGAGAAGATTTTCAAATCTTTATCTTGTGTTTGCTTTGCCTGAGGAGGTTTAATTGATGTGCCAAGATCAATATGATTGTTATCTATCAAATCCTATATCTTGTGTCTCAAACTGATGGATCTATTTTTATGTGGCTTGGTGCCCTATGAAACTCACAAAATGCATGTTGATCATATCCTCATGGAAGAGGCTTTATTGGGTCATCTTTTTGAATAAGAAAGAGAGATATGATATTACATTCCAATAGGTACTATAAAACTCTAGCTAGAAAAATTGGTAGATTGGTAAAGGTTCATCAAGGAGGTGCTGATCAAACCATTTGCTAAGAGGTCTAAGAACATATATAAATAATTAGTTGTTTCTTTATCTTGTTATAATTGACATTGACTTTGTATGGGACTTTGTTTCTACTCTTGTTTATTTTTTTTTGAGATATTTGTGTAATTGAGTTTACCCATTAAAATTAGTTTGAATTCTCTTTCTTTTAGTGTGTGACATAATTTAGTGAAGGAAGAGAATCTTTTAAACATATTTGATTAATGAAAAGCTAGTAAAAGACTCTATTTGAAGAGATATTATAGCTCTTGATTGGCCATGGGGCTAGTCATCTTAGCCAAAATAGTCTTATATCAAAGAACATAATCTGTGAGAGGCTCATTTGACTTTTGTTTCTATTATGCAACTTAGGCATACGAAACCTTATCACCAATGTTAATGCTAAAATGAGATAGGAACATGTCAGCTAAAGGATTGAATGTATTAACTGACTAATTCTATAGACTACATAACCATTGTAAATCCTAATCTTTTAGGCTCCATGGAAATAACTTGGTAAGTAGATAGCTATTTGTTACATATTCCAAGAGTGATACATTAAAATATCTCAAATGTGTCTCTAGATGACCATTACCATCATATAGAGTAATCATGAGTTGAACAAAACATTGTGGTAAGGGTGTAAAAGCAATGTAATTTGATAATGGTGTATGAAATAGATCAAAAGAAATCAAAGCTTGTGTAGGTCTAGAAGCACCTTGCTCAAGATGTAGCACCTTAGATTGAAGAGATATTATCTCTTACACAAGGGATACCACATTAAGAGACAAAGATGTATTAGTTGTACTTGGTGGCATAAAGGTGGGTTGGGATGATATAGGGAGTTGTTGAGACATAGATACCCCCATAGTGTCATTTTCAATTGGTTTCTCTGTGGTTTGGGAAGATTGAACATTGTTCACTCTTTGTTGTTTATCTTGTAGTATTTTAAGCATGTCATCTTGCATATTAGGGTTTTTACTTAAGAGTTATTAAAGTTCCCTTTTATCAATTTCATCAAAACTAGTATATTGGGACATTGTTAAAGTAGGAAAATAATTTGAGATTTGATTGAAGTTTTTACAATAAATTTTAATAAAAAAAGTGCTTGAAAAATGATAGTAACGAATATAAGAAATGTAAATGCCTAACAATAGTTAACTAGAAATCACATAAAAAGGATACGAAACTCACAAACATGTAAGGTGATATCTCAAGAAGAAATGGGATATAGTATATTCAACTAAGGTTTTGAAAAATAATTATTTTGAAATTTACTATGAAATTTTTTAATTTAAAGTGAATTTATGAGTTATATATGTAAGTAAAAAATCATAAATTTATTGGAAAGTTTTTTATTCAATAGGACCTAGTAGATGCAACTACGGTTTTGAAAAATAAATATTTTTGTAAATTAATATTTAATTTTTAAATTTGAAGTGAATTTTTTATTTTAATATTCTAGTAAAAAAATAAGAAAATTATTGGGCAATTAATAGGAAAATACTGGGACTTAGTTTGGGTAACTAGGGTTTGAAAGAAAATTATTTTAAAATTACTATGAAATTTTAAAATTTAATGCTAGTTTATAATTTTATTATGTAGGTAAAAAAATAAAAAAATGTGGGAAAAAAAAGTAGGAAATTTAAGCTAGGGTTTTTTAGGATTTTTATGCATAAATGAAGTAAGTCAAGTTCACCAAATGATTTAACCTTTTTGGTAATATTAGTGTATTATTCCTAGTTTAGTTAAAGAGTCAGAGTAGTAAATATAGTAAATAAATTTACATTAGTTAATATACTAATTTGTGTAAATTAAATTTCAATTTTTATCTTTGTAAAAATAGTAATAAGAGGAAGAAAATAAGACTTAGCTAGAAACTGACTGATACGATTGAGACAAGGTCTGAGATTCACTATGCAAGACTAGGACATTATCACAAACTAAGATATAACCTTTATTTTATGATTGGATATGAGAAACAAAAGTGTATAGGAGTGTAAATGGCACTATATCCCACCTATGTCATTGTTAACATGAGGATCTAAGCTTTCTAGGTTTTGTTCACCATGTCTGTGTGACCTTGTCTATGAAGCTTTGGTAGCTAGAAGTTTATAAAACTCCTTGTAGATCATATTTTCACTTAAAACCCTATAATGCATTGTGATTTGACCAATTTTTAGAAATAGGATGGGTTAGTGTGTGTGGTATTTACTAAACATGTATCTGCACCCCTTGTGTGGGTATGTTTCCTACATACTGATACTCTGAAGAGGGATCAAGCCATATGTAGTTATTTCACTTGATGTGCTTTATGTAATAGTGTGTATGAAGATGTAAAATTATATATTAGATGTTCTTGAGGTGACAAGGGACTAGTGTAAGGATTTGAATAATCTTGTAAGTAGATTGGCTAGCTGTATGTATAGAATAGGGAAGATTGCTTAGGTAATCCTGCTTATATTCTTGCTTGCTTAGTGATATTTCCAACCCTTTCCAAATGATCTTTGAATGATATTTTATAGGGATCTATTGGTCATGGGTTGAATTTACTCATGTTATTCTAACAAGGATAAGGATGGGTAATCTGAAGAAACTAATTATTGGAGTCAAAAATGCACTTATACAAGAGTACCAAAAGTGGATAGGAGTGGCATTGACACTATAATATAAGTGTGGCCCTATTTCACTAAGTTTATGGGACCTAGGGGATGGATTATTCATGTAAAAAGGGGTCTTGCTCAGTTTGGATTATGTTTAAAAGGCTACGGTTGATTGGGAATCAACAAAAAGATGTATGTGAGGGTCATGAGAGTAAACAAGAGGGACCTAATGGTTGGGTACCATTATCCATGTGAAAGTTACCAATTTTCACATTTTATATGACTATAGATTGTATTCAACTTTGATCTAGTCAATTTAGATCTAGGTCATCGATAGTCACTCCTCATGAAATTAAAAAACCATAGTTCTTTATCTTGATAATGACCTTTGGAAAATGGGTTAGTGGGAACATGGTTTTGAGTTGACCCCAAAGTCCTCTCTATCAATGAGTGTTACCTATATATCCAATACTTTGAAGAGGGATTGATACTAATGTCATTCTCTCATATGTGTGAATCATGCAATACATGTAAATTATGTGCAATAGTGACCTAGCTTTTAACTTGGAAAATATAGATCTTTGGTTGATCCTTCAGTACTTAAAACCTATAGATGCATTATAACTATCATTCGAACTTCTATAATATAAAATAAGGAAGCTATTCTCACTTGAGTTCTTGATTTAATGTCTTTTGTAGGCTTCCTAGTGAGTAGGTATGAAGTTTATAGGTGAGGAATGAATGAGGAGTGATTTTAAATATATACCACTCCTATCAGTAAATAACCCACATTAAAACACTTAATCCAACCATTAATAAACATTTCATTTTAAAATTATATGACTTTAGGTAATTGGACACCTACATCAATTTGGAACACTAGAGTCAATGTAGGGGTCTATGGTTGATGCTTATGTCTTGGTAGTTAGAAAATAGGTACATGCTCAAAACATGCAAGGGCATAAGATAAGAATATCTTAAGCATATATGAAAGATTAAGGTCTAGGTCATAAACATAATATTGGTAAAACCAAGAGATAGTTCAAACATCACAAGATAGAGTATATGTGATAATTCTCAAAGTAATAAATTTCTATAATTGAGAGGAATGACCAAGGTCTGAGTTTTTCAAGCATACAAGACTGAGGTGTTATATAATACATAAATATCATCTATATAAACTACCTTATTTATATTTTTACTTTCCTATTCAATGAGGATTTGCTGATCTAATGGCCCAACTAGAGTTTTTTCTTCTTTTAAACTTCCTAGGATCATTAATTTATCCTTTTCTAGTTTTTATTGATGTAGGGATCCCTCCTCACTTAGCCATTACTCATGCCCTATCATTACGTCTAAATTTTCTTCATCCTCATTAATAGGATAGTCAACTAAGGATATTACATTCTCATGATCCTCTTCCTCTACTTATTCAACAAGGTATTATCCTAGAGTACTAAGACCTAATGATGTTATTTCCTCTATCTATTATAATTTAAAGAGGTAAGGGGGAATATTGATCTCACTTTGTAGGTGATTATGGGTGGAATGGTAGGTGAGGTCGATGATGAAATGAGTGAAGGAACCTTGATGGTAGGGACTACCACTATAAATGTTGGTGAAGGAATGGAAAGTGGAACAATGATGGTGGATGGAAGAATGGATGGAGATTGACCTTGTTGAGGTGCTTAGGGGGATGGAGGAGTGGATGGGAGATATGAAAAGGAAATTTGTATAAAATATGGGAAACTTACTTCTATAGGTGTTGTAAATATAGGGAGAGGTGCCAAAGATAATATGTTTTTTCCTGTCTTAAGGAGGTGTAGTCCTCTCCACTATAGTAGTTATGCCAAAAATGGTTGTATCAATTAGATGAGTAGAGGCTAGATAAGTAATAGGGTGATATAAAATAATTTAATTTATGATTTATAGGTTTTCTTCCCTTTGATTATTAGAGTCTCCTAATAAATTTATTTTTTTCCTATAGGAGAAGGAGGTTAGTCTTATCCTATTGGGTCTTGAGGCTATGTTGCAGGCCACTAATGACTCGAGGATCTTTGTGACTACTTTAACATCTCATTTTCCTAATTTTTTTATATTTTTAGGATAAAATTAAATTTCTTGGGAGATAATCATTAACATTTGATTACTCCTCATACAAGTATACACCTATTATTTATCTAATGCATTAAAAAAACATCATGCTAATACTCTTGGATACCATATGTAATGGTCACCCCCTTTTATCCTTAAGGGATTTAATATAGCTCATGAATTTTAATTTAGGGTATCATTACCTAAATTAGGTGACCTTTAAATTATAATGGGATCTAATTTACCCTACCTTTTTAATGTATGCCCTCATCATGAAATGCATCTCCCTGATGCTTAGAGACATTTTTAGTAATAGGCCTGATGTTTGAGTCTAATTTATTCATCTATACTTTTGTACAATTTATGGGCCACATATTTATCAAAAACTTGTTTAAAACATGGCATGGTAAAAACATGATGTTTACCTTTGTTATTTTAATTTAAATTATGGTATAATCTAGTTAGTACTAGTAATCCCTAATTTTGGCTAGGATTTTTTTTAGATTCTTAGATATTTTGGGTATTTGGGTAATGTGAATAGATTGGTAAGACTGAGGATAAGTTTCCTCACAAATCATTTTAATCTCACTCTTGTATCTATAAAAAAATATAAAATAATGGTCCTCATAGATGATGTTATCCCATATGTTCTAAAAATGGCTACCATAATTCACCATGGAACCTATGGACCATCTTATGTAATGCATCCAATTCATATGAAATCATATAAAATTTTACATCAGTGGGTATTTGTTCATGTTTATATATTTGGTTCTTTAGTTTGACAATAATTATATCTCTTATCACCACAAATTTAATATAATTTAGGAGAATATTTAATAATGGGACTTATTCCACCTATACATAGGTAATTCTAGCAAACCCATATAGTTTGTTTATAAGGGCCATGGTTATCCTTATACCAAGCTTAAATTTGATGATGTTATTAGAATAAATATCCCCTTTGGGGTTCAATCTCTATCCTTTCACTAGTCATTACTTCAATTTCTCATATATAGTGTTATGTGTTGGCCAAATTTAGCCCACATACAAAACCTTATCTAGATTTGGAGTGAGAAGCTAAGTAGAGTACTGGTAGAGGAGTGATCTAGTGGTGAAAGGAGAAGACATATTATAAAATCCTATCACTGGTCACTTAAAATATTTTAATACACTTTAAGTAAGCTTAAAGTGTGAATTTAGTGATTTTAAAGAACCAGGCCATCATTGTATGTCATGCAGGAATGAATGGATTAATTTGGTTGAATATTTGATACATGTATTTATAAGGTTGACCATAGCTAAATAATTACATGAAGATGATTTATTATGTGCCAAGGTCATCCTCTATAATTTTGGTGTCTTGATGAGTTTTCTATGTTAAGATATATGCCTTCAAAAATGATCTAGTAGTATGGGACTTGCTCAGGTATGTCAAATTAAATCCATAGAAAATAGCCATTTGAATTCAAAAATATTCAAATAGGATAAATTCAAACATAAGGCTAACAAGTTACATGATCTCAAACACTTAAAGAAAATATTAATGGTATGTGAATGCTCATCTAAGTCAATAAGTCAAGAGTATATCGATGGTGCACGTTCAATAATACAAATGAAGATCAATGGTGAGCATGAGGTCAACAAGTCAGAGGATCCGAAGATGGAATGTAATGGTGATAAGTGTTATAATCATAGTGACTGAAAGGATCAATGACATGCACTTGATATTACAAATCAAATATTGATAGAGCATATTCAACCATGTAAAGGAGATTGATGGTGTGAATCAAGTTAAAATGTCAATGAGCCTAGATTACACATGAGGCTGTCACATGGTGAAAAAGTGGTAACTAGATGGACACTAGTATTAAGGTCCATAAGAGGCATATGGGACTTTAAAATGTCACACTTTCTAAATTTGAGATATAAATCAATATGGGGTTACTAAGTGTCATGATCTCAAATGTAGGTCAAACCAATAACAATGATGAAAGACAAAGCTAAGAGACTCTTAAAGAGATCAAGAAAGTAAATTTAATCAATGTTATATGGGCCATGAGATGAGGACATGTTTCTAAACAATGATGGAAATATTTTTAAAATATGATAAGTAGCCCATAAAAGGTGCCACATAGGTAGACATGTTGGATCAAAATATTTCATGGACCCAAGCCTACAAATGCATGAACACAGGATCAACATGTAATTTGGGTTATCAAAATGAAACTCTAAAAATTTGTATATCACCATTAGATCTAATCTTATGCAAATGTCTACTCAATTAGTATATAAAATATGTCTTAGGTTTTAAATTGATATCTTGTTCACCATTAAAGCTTAGTTCTTATAAATCTCCTTTTGGATTATAACTAAATGAAAACCAATAAATGGGATTATTTTTCATCTATTGTAGACCTATGTTTAGGGTTTTAGGTAGGGGTAGAGTTATTATTATGAAAGGAGTGTCTTATCTTTCTACATAGTCATATCATCCACTTTCAAAAATTACATGCAACAATTTAAAATATACATAGTCATGGCTTAGTTAGGTACATGGATATAAGGATTTTGTATTTATAATGAAGGTAAGTAGAGGATGGTATAGAAATCCAAGAGAGATATTTGGTGGTTGGAGAGTGGAGGTGGAGAATTCAATGATGTTTTAAGGTCTTTGAGGATTTTTCCTTTTCAATCAAATCATGACTCATAATCCTCAATAAGCTCCTATCTTTTAGTGTGTCTTTAAGAAAATAAGAGGGATTGAAATCTATTTGGATCTAATTAATGGTCAATTAGGAGGTATGATTATTTATAATCAATAAAAATGTTGTTGGGAATCCATCAAAGTGATTGGACCTCGTTTATTGAAATTTGTTTGCTCATTCCCTCTCTCTCTTCCCCTTTTTCTCTATATCTCTCATTTTCATCCCCATTTTAAAAAGAGGGACTCTCTGAGATATCTTGAGACAAGAGACTCTCATTTTATAAACCCTATCAAAAATTTGTAAGAACTATTTATTGAAGTAATAAGATAATTTTTCACCTTTCTCTTACTTGTAACTAGTATTTAGTAAGCTTTTGAAGGAGAGTCTTCCATGTCCATTGTCCTTATTTCTTGCCTATTTTAAGGTTTTTTCAAGTTAATTTTAGGTATGAATTAATTCTCCTTCCATAATTAATGTATTCATAGTTTGAATCTTATAATTATTCTTTGATTCATTCAATACTTATGAGTCTAGTTTATGAAACACTTATGCAATCAACTAGTCTGTGAGGTTATGTGAATTAACATTGTGTTATGCTACATCAGTGTTTATTTCATGCTTATGGGAGTTCTCATTTAAATTTGGTGCATCACCTTTTCATTTCTCTCAGTAACTTGTTACTCCTCTCTAACCCTTTTCCTAGTATAGAGATAGTTTAGGTGATCCACCAAGAGGAAGCCAACCTTCTCCAAATGTTCAACACCACAAAAAAATACCCATATCCTAGGGTTGACCCAATTTTGTGGATTAGTTAGATGGATCATGAATAACCTCCCAAAAGGTTTAAATTATATG
Organism: Torreya grandis; assembly: GCA_037957365.1. Taxonomy (NCBI): domain Eukaryota; kingdom Viridiplantae; phylum Streptophyta; class Pinopsida; order Cupressales; family Taxaceae; genus Torreya; species Torreya grandis. The sequence continues at coordinate 6,156,279 of JARHVA010000132.1, forward strand.
CCATAATAGTTTTTGGCATGTTCAGTGGGACTATGTTATTCACTGAGTGAAGAGTTTTGGTATTATCTTCATCCAATCAACCTTTAGAGGCATGTGTGCAAGCACCAATGGTGAATCTAAGTATTTATCATCTGTTTTAAGTATCCCAAGTGTCTAATCATAATTATTTTGTATGTATCATCACCCATTTGATCAAAATTCATGTTATTTCATTCCTTATCTTCATATTAGATCAGTAATGTTTATGAGTTCCCCTCGAGTGGCTCTTAAGATTCAATGTATTAGCCTTGTCAAAGTTTCTCTCTCTAGTCAACTAGAAAAGAGTCTCAGGGAGATAAGACTTGATCTTGAAAAATAATTGAGAGAGATTGATAAGGTGGAATAGTGTTTTAAGTAGTAATAAAAACATGAACTCTAAGCTTTTGTTTAGGAGTAGGAGTTGAGATTTCAAGAAGAGTGATTGATCAGGTAAGACCAAGCCAGGAAAGAAAATGACTATAAGTTGTTCTTAAGAAAGAGATAGTCAACCCTAGACCCCAATTTTCCTCTCATACTCTTATTTATTCTCAAACCCAACCCCTTAGTCTACCTTTTCAAATCTCATCTTTATCAAGAGTCTAGAAAATAATTAAAGAACATTCAATTGAAGAACATGAAGCCTTCCCATCATGGATGTTATCTAATGCCTATGACCTTGACTATGTCATACCTTATCTTGTGAAACCACCCTCTCCTATACCCATTCAAGAATAATAAAAGGGGGATGCATCTTACACATTTCCATCATGGAAATCAGTTAAAATTAACATGAAAAAGAAGGAAGAAGTGTTAATTATGGTCTCCCAAGAACCAGTTCAAGGGAAGGAGAATTTATTATCTAAAGAGAATAAGGAGTAAGTTTTAACTCATCTAATTGATATTTACATACAAGAGTTCCATCACTCTCTTTCCCTTCCCCAAGAACCACCTAAAATATCTTTCAAAATCCTTAGTTGGAAGGAAACTATTTTAAGCTACAAGAAAGGTGAATTTTTCACCCTCCCACCGTCTCCCTCTTAGAGAAAGAACCTATTTTATAGAAGATAAAGGAGGAGATTGTAGTCATAGGTGATCTTGAAGAGGATAATGAAAGTGTCTATGATGAATATATCTTGATAGGCAACCCACTTCATTTAGAGAAGGAGAAATCAGGTTTGGACAATCTTTCTTGGCATGGCTTTGGCATTAATAAGCTAAAGCCATAAGAGGACAATCCTTAAGATAAACATGGGAGATATTTTGAATGTAATATTGACTATATATTCTACACAAATAGAAAATAGGATTATAATCAGGAACCAAAGGTTGGTTTACTTCATGATGATGTATTAAATGAAGGTAGCCCTAATAGATTGGAGCTATAAGAAGACAAATCAGACCTTGAATAGGGTCAGTGTGATATTTTTTACCTTGGTTTGTCAAATAAACCCTCATTTACATTTGAAGAAAAATATGAAATATTTAGTGATTTTGATGAAGGAGACATCTCAAGTGTTCAAGTGACAGATTTTGATGAGCATACTAGTAAAAAACATCAAGATCATGATGAGTTAGACCTATCCAACAATAATGAGCCTCCTTCTATTAAAAGAAAGAAGAATAATATAGCTACCATAGATTATATATTGGTGAGGATGAGGAGATTGATGTATTAAAATTATAATTAGATGTCCTTAGTGATGTTTCAAATGAGCCTGAAGGGGTTAAACAAGACAAATATGAAGACTTATTTAAAGTTTGTGAAGCAAGTTATATGTTTTTGCTAGGTAGTTATAAGATAACTAAGGTAATTAGAGGTAGTCTTGGTGACCCAAATAATGAGATACAAGTGGTGTATGAATAAGTAGAGAATACTCAAGAGGATACTAAGAACTAAATATTTCACTTCAATCAACCATGGGTGAATAAGATTGCAAGTGCTCCTATAGTCCAACATGAATCAAGATTTGAAGAGTAGTACTGTATGTATACATTGGAGACATGTTTGCCTCAATTCATATATTGGATATCATTATAAAAGGATTGGTAATCAAGCATCCTAGTTCACCAATTCTAGTGCCTCCAAAATAAGGTACTTTTCATCCTGGTCCATTATAAGTGAATCATGCTAAATGATTCCCATTTGATTTAGGAGGAATGTAATTTAAAGTGGTAGCCTTATATATACTAGATTAGATTTTATGTTTTCCTATAAGTACATTATGAACATTCTTTTCATTTATGTCTTCCCTTCCCTAAGTGCCTTGGGTACATTTTTAGTTTTGTTTCTTTTCATCCTTATTGCTTAAAGAAGAGTTTTATATAAAGAGACAACCTTATGCCATTTTCATATCAGGTAGAAGGAAATACTTGTGACCTTGTATGCCCAATAGATAGAAAAGATAACATGGTCTAGTTCTCAAACATAAAAAGCATACTTACCATTTTAGTCACTAAAAATGTTGGCCAAATTTGGCCCACATAAAAAACCTTACCTAGATATGGAGTGAGAAGTTGAGTAGACTATTGGTAAAAGAGTGATCTGGTAGTGAAGGGAGAATATATATTGCATAATCCTATCACTAATCACTTATAAGATTTTGAAACACTTTAATCAAGATTAAAGTGTGAATTTGATGATTTTAAGGAATCAAACCATCATAGTACATCATGCAAGAACAAACATATCAGTTTGGTTGGGCATTCAATAAATGTATTTAAGAGGTTAAAAAAAATGAATAATTTCATGAAGATGATGTATTTTGTGCTAAGTTCATCCTCTAAAATTTTGGTATCTTGATGAGTTTTCTATCTCATGATATAAGCCTTAAAAAATGATCTAGTAGTGTGGGACATGCTTGGGGATGTCAAATTAAAGACACAATAAATATCCATCTAGATTAAAAAATATTAAAATAGGATGAAGTCAAATGCAAGGTTACCAAGTGACATGATCTTGAAATCTTAGAGTAAATATTAATGGTATGTGGATACTCATTCGAGTCAATAAATCAAGAGCAGTTTGATGGTACATGTTCAATCATGTAAATGAAGATCAATAATGAGCACAAGGTCAAAAATTTAGAGGATCCTAAGATGGAATGGAATGGTGAAAAGTGTCATGATCATATTAAATAAAGGATCAATGATATGCATTTTATCTTATAAATCAAATATTGATGGAGTATGTTGATCTATGTAAAAGAGATTGACGATGTGAATCAAGTCAAAAGGTTAATGATCCTAGATTACATGTGAGGCCACGACATGTGAAAAAGTGGTAACTGGATGAATATTGGTAGTAAGGTCCATAGGAGTCACATGGGAATACCAAGTATCACACTTTCAAATTTTGAGATAAAGATTAATGTAGGGATGCTAAGTGGTCATGATCTCGAATATAGGTCAGACCAATAATAATGATGAAGGTTAAAGCTAGGAGAATCTCAAGGAGTTTGATGGAGAAAATTAAATCAAAGTTATATGGGCGATGAGATGAGGAAATGTGTCCAAATTATGATGGTCATATGTTAAGAATATGATAAGTATCCTAAGGAAGGTGCCACATAGGTGGACATATTGGATCAAAAAATGTCATGGACCCAAACCTATGAATGCATGAACACAATATCAAAATGAAATTTGGGTTATCATAAGTAAAACTTATATATTTGTATATCACCATTAAATCCCAATGTTATGCAAAGGTCTGATCTATCAATATATGAAGTCTATTTTGGGTTTTGAATTGATGTCTTGTTATCCTCTAAATCTTAGTGCTTATGGATCTCATTTGGGATTATGATTATATGAACCAATAAATGGGATTGATTATCATCTAAAGTAGACCTATGTTTATTCTTTGAGGTAGGTTAGAGTTATTATTATGAAAGAAATGTATTATCTTTTGACATAGTTCTATCATCCACTTTCAATAGGTACATGTAGTTGCTTAAAATAGACACAATCATTACTTAGTTAGGTCCCTGGATATGAGTATTTATATTTATAACAAAGGAAAGTAGAGGATGGTATATAAATACAAGATGGATATTTGGTTGTTGGAGAGTGTATTTGGAGCATTCAATGAAGTTTCAAGGTCTTTAGGTATTTTAACTTTTCAAGCAGATCATGACTCATCATCTTCAACAAGCTCTTATCTTCTGGTATGTCTCTAATCTAATGAGAGGGATTAAAAGCTATTTGGAGATAATTAATGGTAAATTAGGATGTATTATTAGTGAAAATTTATTAAAATGTGGTTGGTACTCCATCAAAGTTATTGTACCTCATTTATTGAATTTTATCTACTCGCTACTTCTCCCTCTCTTCCCCTTTTTCTCTATATCTCCCATTTTCTTCCCCATTTTGAAAAAGGGGGACTCTCTTAGATATATTGAGATAATGGAATATAATTTTTACAAGGCTAAGCCATGTATAAAAAAATTAATAACTACCTCTTGAATAAATAAGATAATTTTTCACTTATCTCTTGCCTGTAACTAGTGTTTAGTAATCTTCTGCATGATGGCTTGCGAAAGAGAATATTGCACATCTATTGTCCTTATTTATTTCCTATTTTAAGGTGTTTTCAAGTTATTTTTAGGTATAATATCATGCTCTTTCCACCATTAATATATGTTTGGTGTGAATCTTAGAATTCCTCTTTACTTCATTCATTGCTTATGAGCCTAGTTTATTAAACTATTATGCAATCAACTAGTTTATGAGGTTATGTGAGATAGAATTGTCTTATGATTCATCAATTTTTATTTCATGATTATGTGATTTATTATTTATATTTGGTGCATCACCTTTTTATCTCTCTTAGTAACCCTTTACCCCGTCACTAACCATTTTCCTAGTATAAGAATTAGTTTAGGTGATCCACCAAGAGGAAGTCAATCTTATCTAGAGGTTCAACCCCATAATCAATACCTATAGCCTAGGGTTGTCCCGATTATGTGGATTAGTTGGAGTTAGCTTGAATAACCCACTCTAGGGGTGCAAATTAAGACCAAGACATTATGCTTAAACCATATCTTGGTTGATACTTGGTTATAGGATACCTCAAGTGATGGAAGACTAAGGTACCTCTCAAATGACCTTTTATAAATACATGAAATTAAATTTTTCCTTTTAAAAGGTGTAAATAGTCCCCATAACAAGTATCACTAAAAAATAAATCATAGTGTAAATTGATATAAGAAATTACCTTTAGTTTCATTGTCACTTGATGAAGTCCCATAGTCTTGATTGACATCAGGTCATCAACATACTACTTTTCCTCCTAAGATAATTAGTCATGTGTAAAGTATGGTCTTACATGCTCCACTGCATTCTAGATGGCTGAGCAATGTGAAACTTAAAATGGAGGGATCTCTTATCAAATATTGTGTCTGTGTATTAGGTGTTTATATAAATGGAGTATATAAAATGGGTTTGGATGTGTTTTTATTTTGGATAAGACATTTCAATTATCCAAAATTTGTAATTCCTTTGTAAATTATCTAAACTCTCTTTACAAATTCATTGATAAAACATAGGGATTTTGTTTGTTGGATATATCTCAATATCAATTTTAAACTTGTATATTAATGGAAAAGTGCCTTTCCTTAGCTTGGATTCTAAATATATTTCTAAATCATGCACCTTAAATGCATAATTCATGTGACATCAATGTGAATCATGACTTTTAATTTTGATCGCATTTATATTTTAATGTGATAGTTAAATTTGTTGATTTTATGGTTTATATATGGAAACTTTTCTTAGATTCATGTATGTCAAGTCACTTCTACAAGACAAGTGTTTACTTCTCACTTACTGACCTTTTACTTTGTTATTTAAATCATTTACTCATACTTTGGCCATGCATCTCATGGATAATGATATTTATCTTCTTCTTGCTTACCCAATTTTTTGTATTTATGATCCTACATTATATGTTTTGTGGCTATGGTCTAACATGATTGAACCATGTGGAATGTGTAGACACCGCAAACGTGTCTGCACCTTGGTCCTCCCCCTTGTTCGCCTTAAACCCCTATCCTAACCCTTGGCCTTGGCCCCCTTTCCACCTCACCCTTGCCACCTTGAATCCTCCCTTGAATCCCTCCACCTTCCCCCTAGCATTTATTATGACAAATCCCCTCATTATCTTTCCCCCCACGCCCATTTAAGTGTCTCCATAACCGTTCTTCCCACACCCCCTTGCTCGGCGGCGTGCAAGAATGGGCAGAGGCTATTTTTAGCCTCTGTCCCCATTCTGTGACCGCCGACGTCAGTGACCCTTCGGCCGACGTCAGCAAAACTGCTGGCGTCGGCATCCTTCATTACCCCTTTCTGCATCTGTTGCAGCCCCCCTGGACCCTTGGGCTCACAAACAGACTTCTCTTGGCGCTTTGGCATTTGTCTCTCCTCCGTCTGGACCTCATGCAACAGAAGCAATAGGTGCAAAGGCTCTGGATCAGGGATTTCTTCTTGCAACAAGTCTTCCGTGGCTCCAACAATAGCTCCTCCTTTCTTCAGTCAGCAAGCCAAAGGTAAGCACAGTCTGGTGTTTCATTTTATTTCTTTTCTTTAGTTTTTAGTCATCTATCCTATCTACTGTCTTTTACTCCCTCTGTTTTTCCCCCTGAGAGGCTGCAAAGCCTTCTCAGGTCCTGTCCCCTGTGTATCTTCCTCTTCCTCATCCCCCTGTCAACAAAGACCTTGCATAAGGCACCCAACCAGAATCAGAGCATTCCTCAGTCCATCTAAATTTGTCCCCGAACCCTGTCTCGACCCCGTTCACGAACCAGACCCGTCCACAGTCCAGAAAGCAACCTAGACCCGACTACAGGCCACAACCCCGACCGACGCCGGTCACTTCCCCAACCAACGTCGGCAGGGTAGCCAACGTCGGTAGATCAGATAACCGATGTCGGCGACATTTCTGACCTCGGCGACTGTCTTCAGCCCAACAACTCCTTCAGGTAATCATTTTGTCTTTTCTTTCCTTCCTAATTTCTTTGTCACTTCTGTATTCTGGCATTCTATATTTTCTTGATCTTTTATCTATCTGTTAACAGTGGGTTGACCTCCCTTAAGGAAGTTTTCACACTTCTGGGAACAAGCTCTTGCTTGGCAACCCACCGCCTATCCATCTAACATTTTCTTGTCCAAGTTTCCTTTTTTCTTGCAGGTGTCATTCCTCCACAGCCAAAGAGGAGTGCTCACAAGCGTCTGGATTTACGGTGCGCGATCTTTATTCAGGTACTTCCCATGCCTTGTCCATTACTTTTTTAGTTTCTTCTTTCTCTTAAATCTAAAAAGCGAATTTTGAATAGAAACATCTCTGGCACACCCGGTGGGACCCTAGGTTCCTCCTGGGTTCCTTTTTCTTCTTCATTCATTTAGGAGCATTAGGTTCTTACCTTTTCTCCTCCTTCTCTTCTTCTCAATGACACTATAAGCAGGACTAAAATGAATCTTTCTTCCTTGCATTTCTAGACTAGTCTAAACATCATACTCTCAACCCTTTCTCAAACTTGTCTTCATAACAAACATCACATTTCGACTTGGGCATTAAAACACTTTGCATTTATTTCTGCTTGTGCTTGCATCTTCTTAGTCCACATCTAGTAACTTAGATGCATATTGAATGAACCGTAGACACTTGATGTTACACTACCAAACCACATGCACTAAAACGAACATAAAACTTACTTGAGACAAGGCCCGACTGGGATTTCATCCCGCAGCGGATACCTTACCCGTCCCGGTGACCCTACTTGGATTTCATCACCAAGGGGGAAGCCCACTCTGTTCTCTGGCGGAGGATAAACTCTAGGCGAGGTATATCTTGGCTAAGCGAGACCAGCTAACCACTGGAATCGTGAAGTGAGGGGAGCTTGCTCCTTAGCACCAGGCCACGTACCAGACCCTAACACAGATTTTTGAGCACCTAAAACAACACCTGAAACCATCTTTAGACTGCCTTCTTCTAGGACCCTTCTTACAGCCAATCTCCCCAAACATTCATCTAAGGCATAAGCCACAGCTTCTAGAGTTAATTCCTAGGATTTATCGCTTAGGTTTGTCTGTCTCTCTCTGTTTTCCTCTTCTCATCTATTTGTTTGAGTGAGTGAGGACGCTTTCTTCATTGTTTTTCCAAGAATCTTCAAATCTTTTGGTTCTCTGGAAAACACAGTCACCGGCATCGGTTCTGCCACCGACGTCGACTTTTCCCTGTCACCGGCATCGGTTCTTTTACCGACGTCGGTTTTCCTCTATTACCGGTATCAGTTATTTGACCGACGTCGGCCATCTTATAACCGACATCGGTTTTTAAACTGACGTCGGTCTCTATCACTATCCTTTTTTTTCAAAACCAGCAGCCTAAAACCTGTCCCTTCTCTGCCAAAGACTCCATCCTGGTTTTCTGGAATTGAACAACACAGTTCCTGAAACCTGAACCTTCTTTGCCTTGCATGGTTTTGACTCGTAGCCAAGCCAAGGCTCTTGTAAACCACGCTAGCCGTCAACCACTCTCGTCTACCCCATTCGCGACCAAGCCTACAATGGAGTTCAACTCAGAGACCGAAAGAACTCCCATTCGTCCAACCCCACCGTAGACTCCCATTGTCTAAGAAGGAGACCAAGATTTCGAATGATTCTTGGACCTCAACATCAAGGCCTTACAACACTATCTTGCGCATAGCTGAACGCGAGACTCCTTGGGCAATCCAATCTATGGAATGCCAACCTCCCTTGCTGCAACTATGGCTATATCGACAGCATTCGTAGTTTAACCTTTGGACACTTGAGCCATCGTTTTGACCACTGACCAGACTCAGACTTTGACCAATCCTCCAGGTGTGGCCTCTCCCTCTATTATTGGGCCCACTTCCACCGGGGTTCCGGCCCCCTATCAACTTCAACCCTCTCAACCGCTATCCACTCCATTTCAAAACCTTATCGTCTCTATTCTGCCTACCCTGGCCCCTATCAACACCAGGGTGGCCTCATATCCATTGGCCCCCATTACCACAGTTCAACCTCTCGTGGCAACATCAGGCCTAGCTATGTCTTCTACTCAACCACCTTTAGCCTCCACTTCTGCCCCTGCGACTAGTCATCCATACATTGTACAACCGACTATGTCGCATACCTCCCCTAGCCTCTTCCAAGCGCCCTACAACTTAGGGGGCGCACCACCCGTCAATCCATCGGCAGACATCATCAAAATGCTGATGGACAAGATGACCAGTCTAGAGACCTCTGTTTCTGGCTCGCACAACGCTCTCTCATATGAGCAGATCTGCAACGAGCCCATTCACCCTTCTGTCCCAATCAGACCATATCCTAGCCAATGGGAGCTTCCAAAGTTTTCTCGCTTTCAAAACAAGGAAGACCCACAGCAACACTTGCGGGCATTCCGACATGCCTGCTACCTCATTAGCCATGACGATGCGTTGCTCTTACGCACATTTCCTATGTCTCTCTCAGGTGATGCACTTGACTGGTACAGCTCCCTTCCTAGCCATTCTCTCTTCTCATTCACACAATTGGCTCAGCTCTTCCTCGATCACTTTTCCATCAACATAACCAAGAAGGTCTCAATCACGGACCTCTATTCTATCCGGCAATTCGAGGACGAGTCCATAGCCGACTTTGTTGCTCGATGGAGAGGCCTTATCAATCAACTCTCCTTTTCCTTACCCCAGGCCAAGCTTATTGAACTCTTTTCCCAAGCCTGTGCCAGACATATCTCTTCCACCCTGAGGGTTCAAACCTTCCACACTTTTGACAAGGCCTTCACGATGGCCCACAAACTTGAGTTGCGTGCCATTGAGGAGAATAAAGTCAAGTTGCGGAACAAGAATCCCAGCTCTAAGACCAATGACTCTTCCTCTGCCAAGCCATCATCATCCAATTCTAAATCCAAGGCTTCAGCTAATGCCGTGGTTGTTAGACCTTCCTCCTCCTCGACCAATCAGCCTGAGCCATCCACATCTTAGAGCGCCACTCGCCAGTTCTAGCAAAGATACGTACAACGGTGATATACTCCTCTCAGAGAATCATATGCATCTGTGCCGTACAAGCTTGTTAAACAGGGGGTCCTCAATCTCCCTCAGGCCCGACCTCCTCCACAATTCGATCCCTCACACGCCATCCCCGCGTGGTATAGGGAGCAAGACTTCTGTAGCTTCCACCGTGTTAAGGGCCATGACACGGAAAACTGCAAGACCTTTAAGAACATAATCCAAGACATGCTTGAAAAGGGGGATCTCATCTTAGACAATCCAAATGCACCCCCTAATCAGGCCATTGACATCTTCAAACAAACTTTCCCCAATCATTTGCCAACTCAAAACAATGTCCAGACCTTAATTGATGACAATCATGAGCACAACGTTCGAACAGTCAATACGGTCTCTCCCTTCGTCCCCAATCAACCTCAAGAGGTTAGTCCATCAATTAGTCTGTCACATGTGGACGAACCTCTCTCCCCGGCTAGTTCTCCGTCGACCTCTCTCATCTTGGAGGACACCTCGGCTTTACCAGCACCACCGGTCTCGCCATCCTCCGTTCTACTGCCTATGGAGGACCCGACCCTTCCTACTCCTCAGCCGCAAGTGGAGGGCACCATCATCCCTACCCTTTACCCGCTCGGGGAGCCTCGCTTTTCGGATTCTTCTCCACCCAGGGAAGAACCTATCTCCCCTTCGTCTTCATCTAAATCTGTCATGACTTCACCACACCATGCGTCTAAGACCACTACACCCATCTCGTCTTCAACCTCGCAACCATCAACATCTTCTTCTCAGCCATTTTCCCAGTTAGTGGAGAAAATCGTGCTTCTCCCTCTAAGGAAAGTGATGCCTCAGGTGTTGTGGGAGCGTCTTAAAGCCCTTCAACATACCCACACCCTCTCATCACATGCTGCTAATCCTCCCAAGGCAGAATCTCGTCAGACTCTTGACAAAGACCAGACTCTCAAACCTCAACCAAACCCGTCCAAACCGAAACCTGCATCTACCTCATCTAAACCCATCAAGTCATTTGGCGTTCATCCTGTCTCCACCCTCACTCACCCACAAGTGAAGGTGGACCTAGGCCAGACCTCGACCAACAGTACTCTTCCAACCAAGTCGAAGAGGACTGCCAGACCACAGAAACGAATGCCTCCTTCTCCGTCACCATTGCCATCCATTTTGGGCCCCCATTCTTCGACCTTGACCAGCATCCTTCCCACTCCGGCCTTCAAACAAAACTCATTACCTCCTTTGCTTCCTCTGCCTACCTCCAACCGTCCCTCTCCCAAAAAGGCAGTACCAATCACCAAAAAAGAGCCGTCTCCATCTGTCACCGCGCCATCAACCCATAAGGTGGTACGGAAACCTCTTCTAGCCTCGCCTAAGCAAAAGTCACCAACCTCGCGCATATCAAATAGCATGGACCCTCTATTGGGCTCATACTCGTTGATATTGCGCCGACTTCTGCAGACCTCCGACATAACCCTTCCGCCCATTAAGCCTTTCCAACCTCTCGGGTCCAAGCCCTCCTGGTTCGACGATACGAAAATTTGCTTATATCATCGTACACCAGGACATGACACCGAGACTTGTTGTGCCCTCAAGGCCGTCATCCACCGCCATATGGAGAAAGACACTCTTCTCCTTGAGGACACTCACGACCAGACCCCGACTCCTTCCTCTTCAAACACGTCAACATCTCACCAGCAAGACATGACCCCTTCCTCACCTCCTATTTTTGAAATCAATGCTATCCGTATAACCACTAGGTCGCAGAAGGACAAGGCAAAAGAAAAAGCTGCCATTCCTTGGACCTATCCCTTCGTCAAGCCACCTCTTGCGCCCAAGCCTAAAATTTATATCCTTGGCGTGTCCCAACCTTCTTCATCTTCCTCTTCTGGGCCAATTCACGACTCCATGCTGAAGCAGCTTCATCAGACACCTGTGAAGATGTCTCTTTATGACCTTATCCAAACCTCGCCTCAGCACCATCAAGCCCTTATCAAAGCCTTGCAGGCAACGGAGGTCCAACCCGAGGACCCCCAACCACTCGCTACCCTCGTCCATTCTTTATCTCCTGTCAACTCCATCACATTCAGGGATTCTGAGATTCCCACATCTAACACGGAAGATCAGGACGCTGCCCTCTTCATCACTGCCTATGTTGATCGGACATGCATCAAATGCGTTATGATCGACGGTGGTGCTAGCATCAACATTATCTCTACCCACGCCTTTGATCAGCTGTCTCTTCCCAAGAATTGCGTCTCTAAAACTGACGCAATCTTACGCTCTTTCAATGACACCACTGCCACGACCATTGGCACAGTCATCCTTCACATTCGCGTTGGTCCACGCACAGTCCCAGAGCTCTTCTATATCATTGAAGGAGAGTTTCAATACAACCTTCTACTAGGCTGACCTTGGATCCGTGCCATGGCCTGTATACCCTCCACCCTGCACCGTTGTGTGAAGTTTGAGCATGACAGGCAAGTCCATACCATTCCTGCTGACCCTTCACCCTTCAAGACTTGCAACACCACCTACCGTCCCAATGATGTCCTCATTCCCATCAAATCGTCAACTCCGGCACCGCCTCCATCTGCGGAAGCTTCGACCAATTCGCAATCGGCGGTCGCCCTCACCCCTCCTCTTCAAGCACCGACCAAAGACCCCATGGAAGACATCTTCCAACAACTATCACTTGGGGAATATCGCTTGTTGACCCTAGACATGTTCCAAACTCCGCAAGAGTATGGACGCCTTCACCTCAGTCCCAATTATGACCAGCGGATCGGGATGGTCGTACCTTATGGTCCTCCTCACTTCCAAACCAACTTTGTCTATGGGGGGCTTAATCAAGCTCCTACCAATGCCAATTCCCTTTCTTCACCCCAACCTTTCACATCTGATTTCTCATTTCTTAGCAACCCCACCTTTGCACACACTTACCTTCATAGGTGTGCATGGAAGGGTTTCAGTTTCGGACGTTATGAGCAGGGCTCCCATCAGCCCATCGAGCCGCTCAATGATCACGATGTCAAGAAACGGTATGGCCTGGGATATCATGACCCCACTCAGGCTCCTTCTGACCTCTGTCTCGAGCCAACCATCGACCAATCTCCTCCAGACTCGCCCATTTCTCCTTCGTCACCTACGGAGTCGGTGGTTTCCATCCCTCCTAGTTTTTTTTCCATAAACATCGTCCGCCTGGAACCCCTGACCTATCAGCTCAATGGGGTGTCCAAGTCTCTCCCTCTCATTTTTCCTAGCATGGTAGAAGATGAGTCGGCAACCATTCACACTATCCACTGCATTGACGATGACGCCATCCTTTCCTACATGGGTGCCGACGACTCTTTCATCCAGCGTTTCCTCCCTTCCGAGACCCAGGTTATGTTAAATGAATCTACCATTGACATCAACCTCCCTTCTTCTTCTGTTATTCCTCACATCTTAAAGATTGGCCAATCTTTAGACGCTCAAGAGCAGTTTGACTATGCCCAGTTCCTTTCCAACCATAGCAAGGCCTTTGCCTGGACTTACAGCGACATGCCTGGCATCGACCCCACCATTGCTACCCATAACATTGTCACCAAACTAGAGGCTAAGCCTGTTAGGCAAAAGCTTCGAAAGATGCATCCTCACGTTGCACTTCTTGTCAAAGAGGAGCTTCAGCGTCTTCTTTCTGTCTCCTTCATCCAACCCATCGATTATCCACAGTGGGTCTCTAACATCATCCCAGTTACTAAAGCAACTGGGGGGATTTGGATCTGCACGGACTATCGCGACCTTAACCTATCCTGTCCCAAAGACGACTTTCCTCTTCCTAACATTGACCAGCTTGTTGATCTCATGGCCGGCCATGCGATGCTATCCCTCATGGATAGGTTTTCAGGATACAATCAAATCCTGATCGCACCAGAAGATCAGCACAAGACTACCTTTATCACCCCATGGGGGACTTTTTTCTATCGAGTCATGCCTTTCGGCTTGAAAAATGCTGGTGCCACCTATCAGCGCGCCATGACCTACATTTTCCATGATCTCCTCCACAAAATCATGGAGGACTATGTGGATGACCTTCTCGGCAAGTCCAAACTTCACCACGACCACTTGACCATTCTCACAATCATCTTCTCTCGCCTTCTTCAATACAATGTCCACCTCAACCCCAAGAAGTGTGTCTTTGGGGTCCTCTCAGGCAAACTTCTTGGCTTCATCGTTTCCTTCCGTGGTATCGAGATAGATCCCGCCAAGATCTGCGCTATCCTCGAAATGCCACCCCTGACCAATCTCAAGCAGCTTCACAGTCTACAAGGGAAGCTCTAGTCCATTCACCATTTCATCTCGCAGCTTTCAGACCACTGCCAACCTTTCCATCACCTCCTTAAGAAAGACGTCTCCTTTAAATGGGATAAGGACTGTCAAGAGGCTTTTGAAGCCCTCAAAGGCTATCTAGTCTCTCCACCAGTCCTCATTCCACCTAAGGACGACCAACCCTTATACCTTTATATCTCTGCTACCAACCATTCGTTAGGTGCCATGATCACGCACCGAGATGAGCATCATCATGAGTAAGCGGTTTACTACATCAGCCGAACACTGGTCGACTATGAAACTCGGTATACTCATACCGAGAAACTCTATTTGGCATTAGTCTTTTCTGCTACCAAGCTCCGCCACTATCTTCTCAACCACAAAACCTTTGTCGTCACTCACACCGACCCTCTCAAGTATATGCACTCCAAGCCATACCAGAATCAACGTATGGCTTGGTGGCTCATGCTGCTTGCTGAGTTTGACTTCAAATTCATCCAACAGAAATCTATCAAGGGGCAAAGCATCACTGACCAACTGGCAGATGCCCCTCTTCCCGACAACCAACCTTCACACTGTGAGTTCCCTGACGAGTCTATCGCTACGCTTTCCACCGATGACACCGTCTACCAAATGACCATGTTCTTTGACGACTCCAAATGTCAACTCCATGGGGGTGCGGGGGTCATCCTCATCCCACTCAAAGGGGAGCCCATGCCTCTATCTTTCAAGCTTGACTTTGATTGTACCAATAATATGGCCGAATACGAGGCCTTAATTTTGGGACTTCAGACCGCCCTTTCTCTCCACATCAAGTCTATCAACATCTTCGACGACTCGCAGCTCATCGTTAATCAAGTTAATGGTTCATATCTCTATAAGAACGAAGTTTTACAGAGGTATAATAATCGTGTTGACCTTCTTTTAGCATCTTTTGACCATCACCTCTTACAGACTATTCCACGCTCTACGAACAAGTTTGCCGACACCATGGCTTCTCTTGCTTCGCATATCCCGTCTTCATCATCATCATCTCACCTTTTTGTCACAGTGCATCATGTACCTTTGCCTTCATACATCTCTCCTCACATTGACCATATCAACACTGTCAATTTTAGCCCACAAGATGACTGGTATAAGCAACTTGTAGACTACTTGTCTCTTTCTGTCACTCCTCCCAACCTCTCTAGCAATGCGCGGCGAGCTTTCATCAAGCGCACAGCTTGCTATACCATGCTAGGGGGTCTTCTCTATAAACGAGGCTTCGACGGCCTCCTTCTTCGCTATCTAACCTCCACTGAAGCTTCTCAAGCCATAAAGCAAGTCCACGACGGGACTTGTGGTGGACACTTCAGTGGAAACTTGGTTGCCAAGCGCATCCTTCGCTTGGGTTGTTATTGGCCCATCCTTCATCAAGACTATAGCGACTATGTTCGACGTTGCATCAAGTGTCAGCAGCACTCTAACCTATTTCATCTCCCCAGCCACGCCTTGCAAGTCACTCAAGATTTTTGGCCTTTCTCTTAGTGGGGCTTGGATCTCATCGGTGAGATCAACCCTCACTCGTCTCTTCGTCATCAGTCCATCATCACTGCCACTGAGTATTTCACCAAGTGGGTGGAAGCCATTCCTCTTGTCTCCACGAAAGCCGACAAAATTGCTGACTTCATCAACAGCCACATCATTTGTCGTTTCAGTGTCCCTCACAAAATCATTACCAACAACGGCAAGTCCTTCAAAAACAAGACTGTCCAAAAACTATGTGACTCATTTGGCATCAAACTCAGCTTTTTTTCGCCTTACTACCCACAAGCAAATGGGCAGGCAGAGGCTTCCAACAAAATTCTCACCAAAATTCTCATGAAGGTGGTCAATGATATAGGAAGGGATTGGCACATTCATATTCCCTTCGCTTTGTGGGCCTACCGCACTAGCATCCGAACCTCTATGGGTGCTACTCCCTTCTCCCTCGTGTACGGAATAGAGGCTGTCTTACCTCTCAAAGTACAGATCCCGTCTCTCTGCATCTCCCTGCATGACATTCTCTCCAACGATAACTTTCATCAAGATCGCTTAGCTCAACTTGAGTTACTTGACGAGCACCGTCTTGCTGCCCTCAATCATCTCCATGTCTACCAAAGTCGCATAAAGCAGGCCTATGACAAAAATCTATGAGAATGAGACTTCAACATCGGAGACCTCGTCCTCAAAGAGAATCAGCACGTGACCAATATGGAGCGAAGTAAACGAGGCAAATTCGCCCCCAATTGGCTTGGACCTTTTATCATCACACACAAGTATGGGTCAGGGACTTATCGTCTGTCTTCCCTCAATGGATGGCCAGAACCTGAGCCTCTTAATGCGTTGCATCTTTGACCATTCTTCTGCTAGTCGAGTACTCATCTACTTGACACGTAACTTGAGCTCGTCCCTTGAGCAATCCTCGTCCTCTTAATCCTCATCCCTTTCAACCCTATTCCCCTTTAACAAGTCCTCTACGACCCTTTTATGATGCATGGATGCTTTGTCCTAATAAAAGGGGCGTCCTTGAACTTCTACAGTCTTGTCTGTGACTCAAATTCCTATCAAAAAAAACAATCAAAATCAAGATGTCAAAACATATCCATGGTCACAAAATCAAGTCAAATTCAAAAAGACAGACTGCCCCTCGAAGGACAGCTGTACTATCATTGTTGTAGCCAATAGACTGATCCCTCGAAGGACAGCTATTCAAGCCCTTATATTAAGCAAAAATATAGACCACTCCCTCGAAGGATGGCTATGACTAAATCTTGCTTCAAACAGCAACCTTTCTTAAAAGCTTCCCACATTGATCAGCTTCGCAACATGACCACTACATCAAAAGACATCTCTATGTAGGCTTCCCGCATCGATCAGCCTGCACCAAAAAAAAAAAAAAATGAGTCACGGACTTGGCTTGTAGTTGTCTCAGGGTCTCCTATAAAAGGGGCAAGGTTATTCTTGCTCTTAAACTGGGTTACCCTATCCTCCTCCTATCACCTGCTCAGGGGACTTCGAGCTCACTTTAATGTCAAAGTGATTCGATTACCGTTCTAATTCAACACTGGTCAATGACGTAATGCATGAACGGGGCTTTGGTTCTAATAACCCCTATCTATGCTTCCTTTTTGGTCCTTGTCAATGAAAGAGCGATTTGCCTTTCATCTTTTCTCTACACTTTGGTCACATTTAACCACATCAATTGTCGACTCATCTCAAACCCAGCCATTTTCATCATTTTCAGCTGACATCATCCTAGACCATTTCACATAGTTTCTATGGACACCAGTACACATGGAAACTACCGACTAGACCCAATTTATGTTAAGCATAAACCAATACTTGGTGAAGCATAAATAGACTTCTATTCATTCTTAGCATACATCCATCGCAACTATGGAAACTTGCTAGGGATGAAAGACTCTCGACCAATTCTACAGAATACACCATCTGTAGCATCATTTTATCCTCATCTTACCCTCGTCATTTCAACACATGACCAATCTCATCATCGACCAATCTTCTCAATTTGTCCAAACTACATTGGTCTGAGGCCCTATGACCAGGGTTATGTAGGCAGCACTCAGATACCACATCTTCTGAGGTTAGCTCGACCACCCCCATTTGTTCGTCTCTATGATGGACAAACCCTCTCTTCTTTGACTCTTATCACGACCAACTCCGTCAACTTTGACCAAGACCAATCATCGACTTTGACCAAGACCAATCAATCCCTCTGACCCTCCCTCCCTTTTAGGGAGAACTACATTGGCCTGAGGCCCCTACGACAGGGGCTATGTAGGCAGCACTCAGTTGACATGGGGTCTTCTGGGGTTAGCTCGGCCACATCCTTTCGTCCATCCATCCCCTTGACCAATGACCATCCTTCGACCTTCGACCACTTCCAAGACAATGTTGCCTTGGTTGTTTTTGCGTGTGTGCTACCTCACGGTTGGTTAGCAGAATTGTCTGTAGACTATTTTTGACCCTTCGCAAGTATAGGATCGCGAGCCAGTTGATCCCTACTACTTGTGGCTTTTTCGTGTCTCTGGGAGCACTTCCTGAGCCTGGGATACCTAGAACACGACGACCATTTGGAGCTTCAGCTTAGATTGAGTGACCCGATCAGCAGACGACTAAATGCTGGGGCCCGATTACCTCAATTTTGGCACTCCTTGACCCTCGACATGCGACAATTTGACCCGACCCTCCCGTGAAGTGGACTATGCGCAATCACGACTACTCCAGCATTTTGACTCACTCTCTTCTATCCATTTCTCTGTCAAATCGACACTCGATCTTCGGTTCCCTTCTCTCGACTATCGCTTTGAGGGGGGAACACCTCATCCTTTTCCTGGGGCAACCAACTCCTATTTTTGTCTTGCAGTTCGTCAAGAACAACCAACAAGACAAAAAGGGGAAAATGTAGACACCGCAAACGTGTCTGCACCTTGGTCCTCCCCCTTGTTTGCCTTAAACCCCTATCCTAACCCTTGGCCTTGGCCCCCTTTCCACCTCACCCTTGCCACCTTGAATCCCTCCACCTTCCCCCTAGCATTTATTATGACAAATCCCCTCATTATCTTTCCCCCCACGCCCATTTAAGTGTCTCCATAACCGTTCTTCCCACACCCCCTCGCTCGGCGGCGTGCAAGAATGGGCAGAGGCTATTTTTAGCCTCTGTCCCCATCCTACGACCGCCGACGTCGGCGACCCTTCAGCTGACATCGGCGAAACTGCCGGCGTCGACATCCTTCATTACCCCTTTCTGCATCCGTTGCAGCCCCCCTAGACCCTTGGGCTCACAAACAGACTTCTCTTGGCGCTTTGGCATTTGTCTCTCCTCCGTCTGGACCTTGTGCAACAGTAGCAACAGGTGTAAAGGCTCTGGATCAGGGATTTCTTCTTGCAACAAGTCTTCCGTGGCTCCAACAACAGCTCCTCCTTTCTTCAGTCAGCAAGCCAAAGGTAAGCACAGTCTGGTGTTTCATTTTATTTCTTTTCTTTAGTTTTTAGTCATCTATCCTATCTACTGTCTTTTACTCCCTCTATTTTTCCCCCTGAGAGGCTGCAAAGCCTTCTCAGGTCCTGTCCCCTGTGTATCTTCCTCTTCCTCATCCCCCTATCAACAAAGACCTTGCATAAGGCACCCAACCAGAATCAGAGCATTCCTCAGTCCATCTAAATTTGTCCCCGAACCCTGTCTCGACCTCATTCACGAACCAGACCCATCCACAGTCCAGAAAGCAACCCAGACCCGACTACAGGCCACAACCCCGACCGACGCCGGTCACTTCCCCAACCGACGTTGGCAGGGTAGCCGACGCCGGCAGATCAGATAACTGACGCCAGCGACATTTCCGACCTCGACGACTGTCTTCAGCCCAACAAGTCCTTCAGGTAATCATTTTATCTTTTCTTTCCTTCCTAATTTCTTTGTCACTTCTGTATTCTGGCATTCTGTATTTTCTTGATCTTTTATCTGTCTGTTAACAGTGGGTTGACCTCCCTTAAGGAAGTTTTCACACTTCTGGGAACAAGCTCTTGCTTGGCAACCCACCGCCTATCCATCTAACATTTTCTTGTCCAAGTTTCCTTTTTTCTTGCAGGTGTCATTCCTCCACAGCCAAAGAGGAGTGCTCACAAGCGTCTGGATTTACGGTGCGCGATCTTTATTCAGGTACTTCCCATGCCTTGTCCATTACTTTTTTAGTTTCTTCTTTCTCTTAAATCTAAAAAGCAAATTTTGAATAGAAACAGAATGATCTTGAGGTTGTAGGAACTTGAATATTTAGGGCCATGATTGTTTCAAATTTTAATTGTGTACATATTTGGGAAGGCTCTATGTGGCCAAAATGTCTATGTGTGGTGCAATTTTGGCACTATAGATACTTGTATACTTGTAGCCATACAACCATTAAGCTATTAACTTGATTTTCTCCTTTGAAGCTTTAGGTTAATAGAAATGTGCCAGCTATAAAACCCTCAGATCTTGGAACTCTAGGGCCGTTAGACTATAGGGTCATGGGTCCATTAGACTTTATTTTAAGATTTTGGGTTCTTGGGTCATGTAATTATTCCAATTTTCAAACCTTCAAAACCATGGTAAATTAGAGACTCAAATCCATTAGACTATTAGTGTTGCTTTGAACTTACATGGTTTTAGGTTCATGAGGTTACACTATGTGGCATTTTCTTTGGGCTTGGAAACATTACAGACTTAAAATTTTATTTGAAGTGAGATTTGTCCTAGATAAATGTGGTTATACCATGTGAATGTCCTATGGTGACCTAGATATCAACAAAATATGGTTTTTTTTTAAAACTATGATCAATTTTGAGTAACATGGTAGTGCCATCTATTAAGGCCTCAAAACTCAAAAAATTCAAAATTATTAAATTTTTTTATGAATTATGAAGGGATATGAAAATAAAAGAGACATTAGTACATAACATGTTAGTTCTATTAGTCCAAACAAATAATAAATTCAATTAATAATAACTATAAAAATTGTTAGACCCCACTGGCTAACCAACATTACACTAATTTTTTTACATGTACTTATTATTAGATAAATTATAGTTATTTGTTTATATCATGACATATAAATGAATTAAAATAAATAAATGGTTAAATAACATTATCCCATTATATAAATAAATTCTATTTAGCACTCAATCAATAAACTAGTCTATAAGCTAAATAATAATAAATTAAGTACAAAAAAATGAAGCTAATACAACCAATACTAGTATAAATAATAAATTAGTCATAAATGTGCTTAAAACAACTATTGTTTACATTTTCAAAATAATATACAAATACAAAACCACTATTGTG
>JARHVA010000132.1:6182500-6210000 GCA_037957365.1 Torreya grandis
ATAATCATAACAAACTATTGAATATAAATAATCTAAAAAATCATGATCACAAATCGTAACTAAAACATATGCAACAATGATCTCTTTAGATATTGATCATGAAATAAAAATATATATCTATCAACCAAACAACAAATACAAATACAAATCAGAAATCAAACATTAGATCAAATATTCATGAACCTCATGATCTACTAATTAATGTTTAAATAGTTTATTCAGGAAAATATGTATGTAATAAAAACCAAACATTTAAATAAATCAAAATCAATGTCCAAGCTTTGATTTACATAATTCGGCATATGTAAATGTATACATTGATGATAAACTTATTTTTTTACATATTAAAACCAATGTCATGGATATTTAAGGCTCATAGGACCTTGAATAAAGATATTCAAACTATAGTGGCTTCCTATTTGATTTTATAAAATGGGGTATGTCGGTTAGGGCACAAAAAATGGTGACTCGGTGTGGAAATACTCTTGAGTATTTGAGAAGCGATAATCTTAGTAATGTATCATAACAAAAATTCATATCTAACAAAAAAAGGATAAGTAAACTAGTCATTTAAAAAGACTCATACTTCCCCATGTAACATACTAACCCTTTACATTCCTTGAAACTGTGTGTGTGACTTTGTGAAATTCAATATCCCTTTGTTATTAAGTTTTTTAATAAATTCCTTTATAAACTTTTTAGTTTTAGTTTTGACTTCATATTTTATAACCAAATATTAATGGAATATTAGACATTGTTCTACTACCACCTATGCATCCATAGCCCTAATAAAGATACCTCTAATTACACTCTAAGCCTTGCACTACTACTATCTAGGCATATATATCAATGATAAATATTACTTAAATTACCCAATTTTTTTTTCTTATTTTTTGAAACATAGGTATAATAAGGGTTGGGAATCACCATTAGTTGGGTGTATATATAAGATAACTTATTTTGATCAACATATCCTTACCAGTGTGCATACACTTCTTTTTTTATTATCTCGCATCAAATTTCTATCATGGAATAGTGTAGTTAATCTTTGGAAATGGAATTTTTTGTATAAAATTTGCATGAGCATATCATATTAAATCCCAAAGGTCTAGCAAACACATTCATTATATGTATAACCTAATTGATTCATAACACATACTTTAATCTCAAAAACTCAAGCATTACAAAAATAATTCCTTGTGAATACCAATTTTGCTTCCTTATGTATTGTAACATTTTATTTTGGCATGCATTTTATAATTATAGCATAGGAAATTAGTTTGTTTGTTCTAAAATTTTGAGAAAATTAGTCTAGAGAGCATAACAACTAATTTAATTAAAGTAAATGTAGGAAACAAGAAACATTAATGTAATAAAGTATGAAATATTAACCTATAATGTAGGAAGTATACTCTAAGTAGTATGAATCCTACTCTACTCTTACATCTAAATCTCCACTTATAGTCATTCAAAATCATCTCTAGTTGGAGAAACCATAAAATAATGTTTCAAAAACTATCTATTGGTTAGAAAAGCAAGGTCATTACCTTGTAGGTCCTTTAAAGGGAAGGTATTATTACTTAGTATCTCAAATATTTGATAAAATCTAATCCATAAATGAGTGAACTTATCATGATGTTATTTATTCTCATGCACCTTATCCCATAGAAGGAATAGGTCTAAAATCTTAAAGGCTTTGATTTTGGATCTCTTGTCAAATCAGCTCTTGATAATGTCTTAGTGTGTAATGAAGCTATGTAATGCTTCAGTTCATGAATCTTCCATATAGACTATATCAAGTAGTCTAGACTAGATTATTTCATCTTCTCCCATGTACTCTTTCATGAATTGGTATATTGGGATTTTGAGAGTGATGGGAAAAACTAGTTATTGTCCATGAACTAGTAGAAAAGTTTAAGCCTTGAGGGATTTCTTATGTCTTATATTGTCTACCCATAGTGAATACTTTAATAACATATGCCATTTACTTGGTTTGTCTTGTGATAACTTCCAGATAGCATCCATCAAATTATTTTTTATATATTTAGCCACTCCATTCCCTTACATGTAGTAATTTAATTAAAACATGATGGTGATTTGATTTTTGTAATCCCACTTATTAAATTTAATAGATTGTAAATATAAACCATTATAAAAATATAATTATATTTGAATACCAAACATATTCAATATGTTCTCTTCAATAAATTTAATAACACACAGTGCTCTAAAATTCTTCATGGCGATAGGTTTTGTCTATCTGGTGCAATAGTCAATGTTTGTTAGGATAAATTTCTGCCCTAATTAAGAGTTTGAGTTTATCAACCCAATGAATTAAATACCCTATTAGGAAAAAGGAATCCTTCAATGACTATTTACAATAACATTGTAACATTTACTTATCTTTTCTCATACACCAAGTATTCATGACAAGTCCTAACATGGATATGGATATATTTAAAAATAACAAACTAATTATATCCCATTCATAATATTTTATGAGTTTTGCATTGCTTGAGGGATTTTCACTATCTATATTCTAATGTATAAAAATGAAACTAGATAGTTATTTAAATTATCCTACTTAATAATATTTCATCTCAGAGAAGGTAATCAACTAACAAGTACGTTAAGGGATGTATTTTAATTGGTGTCATGACCAATAATAGATACAATAAAATTACACTAAGGGATATATTATCACACTATGGCAAAGGAATGGTTTAAAATCCTTTAGTCAAATTCCATCTTGTGATAACCCTCGCTAGGTGTCTATATTGTAAACAATATTAATCAAGCCAATATACTAAACAACTATCTAATATAATCTAGTAAATGCAAATACAAAATAATCTAATCCTCACTAAAGCTTATGGCACAAATGTGGAAGAGAAAATACAAATATATATATAACATATATAATATATAATCAAGGAGAGATACAAATCAATGTATATTATCTTTAAAATATATACTTATGAAAATATGAAGGGCTTAAGAATATACTTACCTTTGTTGAAATGAACCTGTCATGATTTAATCTCTCCCTTGGCCAATGGTTTTTTTCAATATGTTATTGTGAGCTTGAAAGGATCACAAGGATAAAATATATCTAACCTAAAATACCTCTCCAATGAATCTAAGACTTTCACAATACAAGAATTAATTATTCAAGGGTAAAAACTCAAACAATGAAACCTCCAATTGATTGTATAAGAAAATCTATGAGTGGTAACGATGCATAATTGATTGATCCTATCTTATAAATGAAATGAAATGTGGTATATATATAGTTATTGATTGACCGTAAACCCTCCCATAAATTAAATATATGGTTTTAGCTTAGTCAACCTCATTAGGCAATAAATAGAGTTTTTAGGTCTTGAAATATGTTGGCTTGAGATGACCTAGTTATATAACATGCAATATACCCTATAATGGGGTTGACCTAGTTGAACCATTAGGATACATGGTAAAAAAGGGTTTTTTTTCTTAGTTATGGGATTTTTGGGTGATGATTTTATTAGAAAATTGTATAATTAGGGTTTCAAAGACTAGGTAAATGGATAGGAGTATCTTGTATTAGTTTTAAGTGGTGGTATAAGGGCCAACAATCTTATAAATCACCAAAGGTCTACTAACCCCTTTCTTTGTGTACCCTTTAAGGCATGCATTCAAATACATTGATATATAATGGTTTATTGCAATAGAAACAACAAAATTAATTGATAAAGTTTAAAAATATTGTGTGTATACGTATTCCCCACTTGAATATCATCACATGTCATGTAGTTGTGACATGGGATTGTGCTTCAAGAAAATAACATAGTAACCCATAATGTTGAGCTAATAACTTGCCTTAAAATGCATAACTATTAAGGAAATAACTAATATAAGTGAAAATATCATATTTTTACCTTGAATTACATTTATTTTTTAATGTTTTTCTTGTTATATTTTTATTTTTTTATTGTGGAGGATGCATAAATTGCTTTAGACAAACCCTAGCGATAAAAAACTAGAGGGAAAAAATAAGCAAAAATAGTGAAATAAAAAAAAACTAAAAGTAGATTAGTTGTTCAATTGGTAAGATAGGATGATAAATTTTAAGTTATAATGAAAATTATAAAGGTAAACTTAGATTAAAATTAGGTAACCAAAAAATCCAAGGCTACTAAATGACCTAAAAACTCAAACAATTTTTTTCCTTATGTAAGAAGAGTAACAAACCAGATTAAACCATGGACATGTGAATGTAAAATGACAAGTATAACATTAATTTAAAATGAGTATCAATCCAAAATTAAAAAAATATGGTAGGTGATACTAAGATATAAAATCTTTATCGAAATTAAGATAATCAAATTAAGTTGGAAAAACAAGAGGACTTTCAACATTAAAGACTCTAGGGAACTTACCTTAGCCACATAACTTTGGGTTAACTAATGAATTATAAATATCATCCCATGGATGCTATATTAATGAAAATTAAAATTTACCTATATTTCCATAACATGTTCCCTATTCGTTAGTACCTCTTATAGATCCATTGGTCTACTGCAAAGATTGGGTAATTTTGTGAGAAAGTAGGTAGCACTATATATAGTTTTGAATCTTTTATCCCAATCTAGTAGCATAGTGCACCCCAATGGACTTTGGATCTATCATGATGCCAATTGTGGAGTTTAAGATTATATTAGAATAGGTATGCTTTAAAATCACATATTTTGGTGTGATTTCAAATTTTATATTTGTAATTACATTTTCATCACTACCTTTTGGTTTAAATTTTTTGGCTTGTAACTTTTATACAGTTTTTTTATTCTTACTCTAAACAAATTCGGAAAACCAACATGGGTGTTAAAAATGACTATCACTAGAGAACTTAGACTTGATGGTGAAGGAAAATAACATAGAAAGCATGATATCTAAGATTCTTGTACTTGCATGCGAAATAAGAATAATATCTTGGAATCAACTTTGATATGCCAATAATGAAATGAAAGTAGGAGAATTAAGGAGAATGAACATGAAACAATTGAGTTACCACAATTCACAAAATATGTGATAATATGAATATGATATAATGAAAAGCAAGTATGAATGCATATCATAAAAAATAATGGATGTGTAGGTTAACATACTAAAATAGTTTATTTTTTAGATGTTTCCTTAACGTAAATAACAATAATTTTGATAGTATGGGATCACAAACCTTAATTAATGCCTTAAATTATAAGAAAAACACTACATTTTAAGATAGTTTTGAAAAATCAATATATTTTATGAGGAAATCATGGTCCTATTCAAGGTCTTATACATTAACTCATAAAATATAAACCAAATTGGGTAAAAAATGTTATTGTGATGAAGGCCTGGTCATATCCAAGGTCTTATAATACAACTCATAAAATAAAGAATAAAAAGAAACTAAATAGGGTAAAAAAAATAAAATTATGAGTAAGGCCTAGTCCTATCTAAGGTCTTATACTACAACTGACAAAAGGAATAAGGAATGAAAATAATTTGTAAAATGACAAACTTGTGGTCAAAGATAAAAAATTAAACTAGATTTATAAAGTAAAATAAATATTCATGAGGAAGGTTGGGTCCTATCCGTGGTCTTACCATGCAAGTCATGAATTAAATGGAAGAAATAAAATAGAAACCCAAGGACCAATGATATACACTAAGGTTGGTATGTAGA
This sequence comes from Torreya grandis, assembly GCA_037957365.1. NCBI lineage: Eukaryota > Viridiplantae > Streptophyta > Pinopsida > Cupressales > Taxaceae > Torreya > Torreya grandis. The sequence goes on from JARHVA010000132.1 coordinate 6,188,208, forward strand.
ATGTACTCCAAAAAAATGGATATTTTTGTAAGGGACTTGCAAGTAGTGTTAGTATTTACATCATATGAAAATATGAAAAAAATGTAAATGATTAAGTCTTTTTTTAAATAAAAATTGAGCATTGGTAGGTTATTTGAAAACATGTCCTTCATTAGTTTGTAATTGATAGGTATTAGGATCAAGGATAACTTTTAATAAGGAAGAACCCCCACCATTTTTGAGCATATTTTCCTTATTTTCCATGTGTATAATTTAATTTGAGGATTAAATAACCAACATTGAAAGTTTATTTTAACCTTTTTATTATGTTTTTTATCAATCCAAGCCTTTATTCATGATTTTGTGTAAATAAGCCATATGGTTCTCATAATAAAATCCAAATCATTAATATGAGCTTCACATAATTCTTCGTCATGAATTATACCATGAAAATATATAGATAAAGATGTGATTTCAACCTCTAATGTTAATACTAATTATAACCCATATACAAGTGAAAATGGTGTTGCCCAATAACAGTGTGTATGCTAGTGTAATAAGCCCAAAGTGTAGGGTATAGATAGAGGTGCCAATCAGTATGAGTTTCTCTAATAGTTTTTTTGTAAGATTTTGTTTAAAATATTATTGGTGGCCTCTGCTTTTCCATTACATTGAGGATGGTAAGGTGTGTATAATTTGTTGGAAATTTTAAAATTTTCATACATTTGTTTCATATATTTATTCTTGAAATTGACACCATTATTATGTATGATGGTATGGGGAACTCTAAAATGATAAATTATTTGATTAAGAGTATATTTTGAAATAGTAATTTAGATGACATTAAAAAGAGGCATGTCTTCTACCCATTTGGTAAAATATTTGATAATAGTGATAATAAAAACATGTCCATCTTATGATCAAGGTAATTTTTGAATGTGATCTAATCCCCACATAGAGAATGGCCAAGGAGACTCCACTATTTTGATTTTAGCTAGAGGGGAGTGAATTAGATCATCATGGAGTTAACAAGGATTACATTTTCTAACAAAATTAATAGCATATTTTTCTATAGTAGGACAAAAGTAACCCATACACAATCATTTGGGAGTTGTATTATGACTGTTATAGTGACCACTGTAAATGCTCCCATGTGTTTGCTATAGGAGAATAGGAACGTCTTCTTACATTACATAACATAGTAATGTTCCTTATTCATTACAATAGTAAAGGGTGATGTATTGAATTATGTACATGAAATCTTGTTTACGTATCCAAGTATTTTAATGATAATCCATGTTTGGAGGGTTAGTTTGATGTTCAATATATTTAATTATATTTTCATACCATGGTATTTGTCTAATAATTACAGCATAAATGTTACACATTAGTGTATAATTTTGGTTTTGTAAATAAAAAATGTGTTTTTCTTATTTTTATAAGAAATTGATAATCATGAACAACTTGGTGAAGGTGAAATAAGGATGTTGATGAAGTGAGAGAGTCATCTATAACATTTTAATCTCTTGAAATTAGTTAAATGGTAAAAGAGGTAAATTATTTGTCAAGTGTAGTTGTGATTTGATGATATGTGATTAATTTTTCACTTTTTCATTGATAATCACCACTAACTTGATGGCATATGAGGTATGAATCACCCAAAGCATGTAAATATGGGATGTCTAAATTTATTCAAACCTACATGCCTATAATTAGAGCTTCATACTCAACCATGTTTTTGGTACTATCAAAGGTTAATAAAAAATATAAGGATATAATTTTACTATGTGGGTTGGTTAGAATACATCTTACCATAGAGCCTTGGAGGCATTTTACACCATCAAAGTGAAATGTCCAAGCATCCTCACGTAAGTTAATTATAACTCCTAATAATTCTTAGATAACTAATTTAGATTAATTTTTAGGAGTGTAATACTTTTAGTTATATTATTTGCCTTTATATCGATAGTGAAATTGTGAAAATAATATTTAAGAAATTTATTGGTTACAACCCTCTATATAAATAATATCCTCATTAGGGAGAGTATCTTGAAGGTGATTTGTTGCTAGTAGGGAATCCACTATTAGTTAGTATCTGTTGACTTGTCCCTTAACATATTTTTGTGTAAAAATTCACTTACCAATTCCATCTCTAGGAAAGAAAGCTTTGGATAAGAAATAATGAAGTAGATTAGAATGGATAATGACACAAGTAGTTTGATAGAGCATATAATGAAGGAACATCTTAGGTATGAAATATATGATGAAATAATCACATTAAAACTTGGTATAATATTTTTCATAATTGATTAAACCTTGACTAATAAAGTAAATAACATATTATTTAATAGTGTCATCTTGTTGGGAAAGCATTACCTTAACTGATACATGGGTAGAGGATGTATATATAACTAAAAGGTAATCATTTAAAGGTGGTGAAGTGTAGGAAGATGGATCATAGATTCTTTCATGTTATCAAATGATCTTTTGTATGAATCTATCCATTCTAGAGCCTTACCATTTTTTAATAAGTAAATTGATAGAGTATATGTGGTAAGCCTTTTCTAGGACAAAATAATAAATTTACCCAAGTTTACCAAGGTATGTTCATATGCAAAGAATGGAATGAGGAATAGGCATGTTTTTAAAAGCCATAATTTTAGTCGGATCGACATTGATGCACTAAAGAGCAACTAAAAAGCCTAAAAAATCACTAGATTAACTCTAAATACACATTTATATGGATTAAGTCTAACTTTATATTTAATGAAGTGATAAAAAATGATATCTAGATCACTAAGGTAATTTTTTTGACTTTTAGAGTTATCACTAAGGTCATCCACATAAGTTTCAACTATCTTGTGAATAAGATCATGAAAAATATGGGTCATTACATGTTGATAGGTGGTTGTAGCATTTTTAAGACCAAATGGCATTTTAACATAATAATAAGAGCCCCTCTCTAAAGTAAATTTTTTAATGTTGGTCTTCAAGAGATATATGAATTTATTTATAACTTGAAAATCCATGCATAAGTGATAAAATTTCATACCCAATTGTGAAATTAATGATAACATATATTGAAGGTAAGGAAAAGTTATCTTCTGAACGTCATAAATTAAGATTATGAAAATCAACACATATATTAATAATCATTATGACATTTTAATGAATGGGAATGATATTCAATACCCATTTTGAGTAGTCAATGGGTTTGATGAATTTAACATCAAAATTTTTAATGATTTCTTTATGACATAAGGTATACATTTTAGGTGGAAATTTTTGTTTCTTTTGTCTAATGGGTTTAGTATCTGGATAAGTAATAATATTATACACAATGATGCTAGGATAAATACATTGAATATTTTCAATTGAATAAGAGAATGATTCATGATATTCATCAAAGTATAAACTAAATTTATCATACTCTTTTGGAGTAAGTTATTTAGAGATGGTAATAGGTCAAGGACATGGTCTATTATATTCTTATTTTAAGGTTTTATCAAATAACATAACATTTCAATGTTGGAAATGGTATTGGCCAGGAGGGAGAGAAAAAATATGATGTGTTTTAGGATCATAAAAATGAGGAATAGGTTTTGTATAATGTTTAGAAGATTATTTAGTCAAGATTTATTTAATTATTGATGGGATATATATTAATGGAGGATTAATAGGAGATACATAACCTTCAGCATATGATGCAATATTAGATGACATATGAATGACATGTAAATAATGGTTGAAGGCATGCATTTTTTATAATGTATTTTGGTAATGTTGGATAAGTAAACCTCATGATTGCCCATGGGACATGATATAATTATCATCATAAGTGTGAGAAATAGTGCATGATTTTGTTTCTATAGGAGAATAAGTAGTTGAAATACCTATATTGATAAAAAAAATTAGGAGACTTAGTTAAAGGTTATTGAATTTTTTTTACCAATCCATATTCATCACATGTAAATTCATCTTCAATGTATGAATATTTGTATGTATTACATGGCAGAGGAGTTTCAGTAATATCATAAATTAGAGGAATGGTGTGATCACATGGAAGTAAATAAGGAGGAATCCATTCCATAATATAAGGAGGTAATCTAGTGGTATTACAAGTTTTTTGTAATTAATTAGGTTCATAATCATATAAATCAATGAGAATAACATGTAAATAAGGATTCATGTTAACAAATTTAGGGAGAGGTGTACTATTGATGTATAGAATGGTTGGAATGTGATATTGAGATTTAGGATTTAGTAGTTATATACTCCATGGATTAGGATTAGACTCATGTTTTTACTAGTTACCATTGTGAATTAATTTAATACATTAAATAACTAAAGAGGTGATGGCCCACATTCAATGCATCCATGGGTGACCAAGGAGTATGTTTTAATATAATGGTAAATCAAGAACCATGAAGTTATTACATATTATCTTAAGTCCAGTAGTAAGTGGGATCCAAATATAACCAAGTGATTTTTAATGTGCTTGATCAAATACTCTACATGTTATACATGTTTATTTAAGGTTACCTTTAGTGTATCTAAGTTTATTTATTAACTAAATTAACATTAATACCTAATCCTTCATCTAGTAAGAATTTTCTAATAAGGGTAGTCTTGATCATAATTTTAATAAAGAGTGGTGTATCATTAGCTCAAAAAAGAATTTCATCATTAATCATATCCTCTTTAAGTAATTATATTGTGATTTGAAGGATGTGAAGTTGGTTTCAATTGTATGAAGTAAATGAAGGATATTTATAATGATAAATCATCTAATGCTTGTTCTTTGATATTTTATAATTGTTGCATAAATAATTTATGGTGATATGGAGAAGTAAAAAATAATTATGAGTGGAATTTTACAAGGCCTTGGATTAAGTTCATAAAAAATATTCTAATGTGATTTAGAGGATGATGAACCAACATAAATTTATGATGTACAATGTTATTTTGAATAGTAAGAGAACTAGGTTGGGGTTCTAGTTGTGGAATTATTACCTCATTTGATTCAAGATATGTGGGTGTAGTAGTTGTACTATCATTAAGTATTTTTTACTTGGTGAAAGGTTTCTTAGTTTTAGTGACATGATATTTGTGAGTAGGTTTTCATCTATAATTGAATTTTAATTCATTCACATATTATGAATTGGTGCAATATTGGTCATAATCAATGTCAATTGCACATATATTATCCTTGGAATGTTATATGTTAGGATTAAAAGAAGTTTTTTGAGGTTTAGAATATGTAGTCTTAGTAAATTGTTTCTTTTGAGAAGATTTGAAATAATCATGATGGCATAATTTGATCATAACATCATGGTCAAATGTGTCTCCCAACATGAAAGAAACATCAAAGCTAAAAATCTCATGACATGTTTCATGATAATGACCCAAATTAGTATAAAATAAATAAAATTTATTAGGATCATACCATGAAGGTATGGCATTATTATAGGTGAAGGGTTTAGATGGAGATAATAACTACTTCATTTGTGGGACAATTAATGGTGGGTAGGAAATGAGTTGATTATCTAATTTGATCATTCCTGATTTTATTTGAGGAGTAGTACTTGTAATTTTAGTAGTTGAGGTTTGGAAATATTCTATAATTGATCTAATTTTTTCATACAAAAATATTGTCTTTTGGCTTAATCAAATGATTCGATTAAAATTTATGGGGATAAAGTTCATAATATCTACTCAAGTGAACGTGTTAACACAATAATAAATAATTTAAAGAGATTATTTCCATTCATGTTATGATCTAATTTTTGAGCTAATTATATCCATTATTTGATAAAATAATGGGTTGATTTTGAAATTGATTATTTAGCATTGATAGAATGACTAAGGAAATTTTCCAAAAGATCATTTTGTTGAAATTTTTTGACAAGAGAATTAACCAAGTGTTCTAATTTTATGATGGAATGTTGTGGAAATTGATTAAACCATTTTAAAACATCACCTGTAAATGTTTTAACTAATAATTTAGTGGTGAAAGAGGTATTATTTTGGATCCATTCCTCATATATATTACAAAATGCTTTAATAAATGATGCAAGGTCTTTAGTTCAATGATATTTAATAGTTGGATAAATTTTTATAATATCAATGGAAATAATGAAAGTAGCTAAAGCTTCATTTTGGATATTTTGTAGTATCTTATTATGCATAAGGGATTGGGGAATAAGATTCCAAGTTGCATCTCTAAGAGGGGGGAATAATTTTTTGGTTATGTTGAGGTAGTATTATAGGAGGTTTATTATACATTTTTAATAAATGATTTTTCATTTGCATAATTTGGGAGATATTATTTATTTATAAAACATTCATTTGTTGGATAATTTGTGTAAGAATTTGAGTAGTGTCAACTTGTGTATTTTGATTATTAGTATTTGAAGGTGGGATATTAATATTGCCAAGAGGAGGGATGTTGGTATTGGTAGGGGGAACATTATCATTATTATGGGTAGGTATATTATTTATTTAGGGATTCCTTGTAGGGTTATATATCAAGCTTATATCGATTTCCCCAATAATGTAGTAAGGTAATTCGGATAAGGTAGTATCTTGAGAAGTGTGAAATGGATCAAAACCATCCACCTCATCTATTTGGGTAATTTACACAATCTTGAAATAAATATATTAAGGATGAGAATAATTATATCAATATTGGTTATCTTTTTGGTAATAAAAGTAGGTAAGAAGGAAAAACCCATGTATCATCTAAATGGGTTGAGGTTATCATGAAATATTTAGATAGGTAATTTCAATATGTTTAAACAAGGTAAGAGGAAAGATTAAAAATTATAAATTGTATTTAAAGGATGAAAATTATGGGATTAAAATAAAGTTAGCTAGATAGAGAACTAGGTCAGCCAAATACTGTGTAATCAAACAAGGGGAACAAAACAACATATTTGACTAGGTAATATAGAGTCAACCACATTGACACAATAGTATTTAATTCAATTTGAGATATAAATAAATTAAAAATTAATTGATTAATTTACCATGTCGATGAAATATTTTGGAAAAAAAATCTTGAAAAGGAATTAGATTGATCTGGTCAACTCAATTTTGCAGGAAGTTAAAAAGAATAACTTGAAAAAGAAAGAGATTGAGTTGGTCAACTTAGTCTTATGGGTAGATAAATATAAAAACATATAAAATACTAGGCCAATATGGTTGACCTAGATATTTAAGTATAAAAAATGGAATAGTTTAAATTTAAATGATGTAATCTTTAGTTGTATAAATTATAACTAAACATAGGCAACTAGGTCTATCTGGTTGATCTAGTTATAACACAAAACATAAATCTTGTATCAATGCTCGATAATACAAGTTTGAAATAAAACATATAAGTTGAAAATAATAACAAAAAATAGTGAATTTTAGAATCTAACAAACTAATTTCTTGGAAAGAATATCGAGAATTTGTACTAAGGATTTTTGATTGAAAGTGTAGGATCCTAAAAAGACTTGCTCGTTCATTGGATAGTGTCGACCCCATTTTTTTAGAACGCTAACTATGGAAGAAGTATTATTTACATATCAAACTAAAATTATTTTCAAGTGTAATTTAAAATCAAATTATCAATGTTAAGTGTTAATCGAAGAACCACACAAATAAATGGATGGATGATTTCCTAAGCTTTAATAAAGAGGGAAATCGTAATTATTCAAAAATGCTGAGAGGTATGAGAAAATAAAAACTATGTTTATCTCTATACTATGGACATGAGTATTAGTAAAATACCGTCTTGTAATATTATATGTAAAAGATAAACAAGGACCATAAACAAAGTATCAAGTAACCCTTCATAATAGTAGCTAAGTAGTTTGAAAACTATCAATACATAATTTCTAGGGAAAACCAAATGAAGTGAAAAAAATAGGGGAAAAAATAAAAGTTTTGAAATATATTTTATAGTTTTTGGAATTTAAATACATTGGTTTCCAACTAAAAAATAAAGTGAGTTCAATTACTATCTATGTAGGTTAATTCCCACTATTTGAAGTAAGATAAAAATAAATAGAATGAAGTCGAGCTACTCAACTTAGCTATGCAAACATAATAGAACTAAGTTGAGTTGGTTGACTCAGTCTATTGAAAAATATTCCAAAAGAAGTGAATTCAAGTTTTTCAACTTAGTTTACTAGATTGAATGTAAATATATAACTAAGTCAAGTCAGTTGACTTAATTGACTATAAAAATACAATTTTATAGAATTAAAAAACTTGGAAAAATAAAATAAAAAATTGAAATTTGATAAATAGTAAGAAATGAGATTAATTTTGGTAGAGATTAATTAATAATATGTTTATAATTAAAGTATCACTATAAGTTGAGTTGACCAGGTAGATATAGTAATGTGTCTATATTTGTTAATTTTTTTTTGAGTTGTATTGTCTAGATAGATTTTTAGACCTATAGAGGGAAATATAAAATATTTATATGGAGTCATTCTAGTAAATAGAGTATTGTTGGATATTTTTAGTGATGTCATGGATGTGTCCAAGTGAGTGGATGAAGTGTCTTGATATTATAAGAGTCAATGACAAAGTGTGTAGTGTGCTTGTCCTAGTATGCTTGAAGTAAACTTGGTTGATCTTCAGTTTTGGCATGACTAGGGATGGGTCTAAAGTATTGAGAATGTGTAAGGGGTTATATCAAAGGTAAAGTATGATTTAAGATCTTGTGGGAGTTCATGGTATCCATCTGGTTTTTCATTATGTACATATTGGCATAGTTAGTTCTATGATAGAAAAATTTGAGTAGATAGTTTACTGACATCACCATTGCTACATATGGATGAGTCAAGGGGAGTTGTTCATATGGGTATGATCACATTAGTCCTAAGTTTTTGGTCCAAGTAAGTAGTATTATGGTGTTATATTTCACATGCATGAAGGTTCCATGAATAGCTTGATATATGGATAGATTCCCCTATGAAATAAGATCATATGGTTTAAATTTTAGGATATATAATTGAGTGAAAAAAGGTTATTAAGGTTCAAAGTTGGACTTCTAGGAAGATTATAAACGTTCCATACTTATTAAAATTTGTAAAAGGTAAATATCAAGACTAGATAAGGATCTACCAATGAGCAAATGTTTGTACAGATGTAGATCTATGATGCATATTAAGTAAAAAAGGTCAAAGTGTCTGATGTTTAAGCTTGTTAAAGTCTAGGACACTCTTAAAGAGATCAGTGGAGCATGTTTTTTCCAAATTATTAGGAATTAGTGAGATGATTACAATTTCATGATTTTTAGTGTTTAGAAGGTATGTGAGGGTGCCAAATGTTGTAATTATAGGATTTTTGATCAAGATCTAATGGTAAGCATTGAAATATAAAAACCTAGATAATCTAAAGAGATCAAGAGTGCATATTTGGTCAATATTGTAAGGGTTCATTAGATGAGCTCAACATGTTTGATTTTTAACTAATAATATTGGCATTTGAATAGTAAAGGGAAAAACTAGTCTGTAGTGTTTGAGCCACAACTTTTGATCTACTAAAAATTTGAAGGTATAGTAAAAAGAAAATTTTAAGAGGGATTCAAGGTACATCTAGAGAACCTAGTTAGAAGATTTTAATTTTTGTAAAATAAAATTCATTGAGATCCAAATTTTACTATGTGTTTGACCATGGTTTGTAAGTGACCCGAGAAGGATATTTTGAGTTGTTCTACTGGTATTTGGATGTTTCAATGGGACTTAACTATTAAGGAGTGTTTTAGACTCTCTAAGGATGATCTATATGGACTTTGGAGGTTTGACCAATTCATATTTAGTATGAAAAAAAAATTATAAGTTGACTATATGTTCATTCATGGTGTTTCTATGTATAAGGTCAAAGATTGATCTATTTGGCTTTAGCATAGGAGTGTTGTGATGATTGTGATCATTTGAGGATGTTTAAGGGGTCATGTGAAGTGGACTTATGCATTTTGAATTGGTCCTATGTTTTTTATTTTATCAATGGAGTGCTAAATGGGGGAATAGGTCTCTATGATCCCTATAAGGGCTACTAAGGCCTAAGTTAAAGGCATAGCTACTTAAGTGTGACCCATAGTTTCTATGGCCAAACTATGAGGATAGTATTGAGATATATAATATGCATTAAGAGTTAAGGCAAGTATAAAGGCTGACCAATAAGATAATAGTCATGAAGGCTATATAAAAGGTGAAACCAAAGAGGATGATTTCTAGACTTGTGAGAGACCTGAGAAAAGAGGTGTATGTGAGAGTTGTGGAGTGAAGGAAAGGGTGTGTGCCTAGTGGATGGGTTGTAGAGAAGAGTAGCTTGATGACTATGTGTATGACATGTAGATCATATTTATGATGTTAGAATAGTTTTTTATAGATTTTAATATTGAAGATGAGTGAAGAGGTCTAGAGCGATCCAAAAGGATGTTTTTGAAGCCTTGAGTGTGAGTGAAGGATAGATGATATTTATGTAATTTTGGTGGTTGATTTGAGATGTAGATCAGAGTGTGTTTATGTGTATGACCATTTCTTGATGTTTTTTAGTTTGTTATAAGGTTATTTTTGAGAAGTGTAGAGTGATCAAAAAGGTGGTTTTGGATGTTTCTATCTGTGTGAAGAAGTGAAGGGCACTAATATAAATTATATCTCCATCAAATTCGTAGGTAATAAATGTTTAGGAGATGTTCATATCATAGCTGTTGGGAGGGTGATCAACATATAGGTTATAAGGAATTGACCATCCTATGGGCATGTGCTCCTTATGGAACAAGTGTTTCACTAAATTCTAGTTAGAAGGACTTGACCATCCTAGGGGCAGATACTCCTTGTGGAATAGGTATTTCATTAAATTCTAGTTAGAAGGACTTGACCATCCTAGGGGTAGGTTCTCCTTATAGAATGGATGTTCCACTAAAGTCTCATGTTTTTAATACCTTATAAGAAAAGTAGTACATGTTTTTGTAGGCTTGAGAGTGGATTTGATTCCCTAAGAGTGTTTCCCACATATGTCTTGTGTTGTGTGTATATGATCTTGCATTATCTATTGTTCAATGTTATAAACATCTTGAATGTTTCATGATTGGTTGTATTGAATGCTTACGTGTTTAAAGGGTTGGGAAATTAAATTGGATTATTTTCCACCATTGATTCATGCCCCCACTTAGTGGTTTATACCTCTAATAATTAGTATCAGAGTAGGTCCTTTGGTAATGGCTTAATAGCTTGAAGGATATCTAAGGTAAAATATGGGTAGCCATCAAATTCATAGAGGTTTTTATACTAAGCACAAACCAATGTTTAGTGGATCTAATTATGATTTTTAGAGTGCTAGGATGAGGACCAACATCATGTCTCTAGGGTTTGACACTTGACAATCTATTGTGGATGGTTATTCTGCACCTACTATTTCTTCATCTAATGTTTCAAATAAGAAGTAGTTTGAGAAAAATTCTAATGTAATGAATTCTATCACTTGTGGTCTTTGAAAGACTAAATACACCAAGGTAATACATTACATATCTACTAAGTAAAGATGGGATAAATTGAAGACTATTAATGAAGGAGATTCAATGGTTAAGTTGGAAAAGTTGAAGACTCATTGAAGATAATTTGAGAGTCTTAAGATGAATGAAGAAGATTATGTGGCATCATTTATATAGAGAGTTGATGAGATTGTGAATATTATCAAAGTCCTTAGAGATAAGCTTGAAGAAGCTACTATAGTTCAAAAGGTATTAAGCTCTCTTTCTCTCTTAATTTTGATTCAAAAGTGTTTGCTATATAATAAAGTCATGATCTTACTCAATTGAAGATGGATGAATTGCATGTCATCCTTATGGCCTATGAGATGAGATTAAATGATGATATACCACTAAAGAAGGAATTAGCATTCAAGATAGAAATGAAGCCAAATAATAAATTCCAAGGTAATAAACTCAAGGAAGATGACATATATGATATTGATGAATATGAACTAATTGCTTTATTTACAAGGAAATTAAAAAAAGGGTCAGGTAATTATAAGGGTAAACTACCCTTAAAATAATTCAATTGTGGAGAGGTAGGACATTTTGATAATAAGTGCCCTCATAAGCATAATAAGAATGATGATGAAGAGTATGGTGAAGACCAAGATGAAGACAAGAAAACATATAGGCCTGATTAGAGGAAGAAAGGATTCAGAAAGTATGACAACAAGAATAAGTCCTTTAAGAACAAGAAGATTCTCTACACCAATAAAGATTGTAACTCATTATATGAGAGTGAGGATAGTGATTTTGAGTTTGATATTGAAGATGATGGTTTTGTTGAACATAAATCCATCTTCATGGATAAGGAAGGAAGTTTCACATATTAAGAGGATTCTAATTGGAGTGATTCAAATGATGATAAAGATGAGGTGGAATGTGAGAATAAATTGATTAATTCTCTTGAAGAATTGAATATTGAGAAGAATATTAACAAGAAGATAAAGTCACAAATCTAGGAATATGAGGAGAAATTATGTGTGTATGAAGAAAAAATGAATGAAGACACCAAGGAGTATGAAGATATAATCAATCATCTCAGTTGTTAATTGGGAATCCTATCTACAATCTTGAAAGCTAAAGAAGATGAATGCTCAAGGTATGTAATTTTTAAATGAGTCATTAAAAGAGAAGTTAGAGAAGACATATAGTAAGATGAAGTCATTTGTGATATTTTAAAGATCTCAAATGATCTAGATAATATTTTGAGTGGTAGAAAGTATATAAGTGATAGAATTGGTCTTGGATACAAAGAAGAATCAAATAAATGCAGCTCAAGGCAAGATAAAAACTAACGTAAATCAAACCTTGAAGGTCAATAATCAATCAAAGAATAATATGCTAGTAGAGTGAAGACAAATTAGATTAGACAACTAAATGCCATGAGGTATTCAAGTTTCAATAGTTACTATTACACAAGTAATTAGTTTAGGCATGGAGCTAGAGAATGAAAGAGACCTATTAGAAATGAGTTTACATGAAACTATGATGGGGGTAATTAGTCAAAAGGTGTAAATAAAGTTAATTGATTAAACTATTTTAATGAGGGACATATTACTAATCACTATCTAAATAAGGTAAGGTTATGTGAATTTTCTTAAAAAGGAGTAGTTTGTTTTAATTATCAAAAGAGTGTGCATATTTCAATATTTTGTTCTAATCAAGAAAGGTAGGATAATCTTCTTGAAAAAGGTATAGTGTGATACAACTATCAACAAAGAGGTCACATTTCTAGATTCTTTAAGAAAAGGCCTATAAGATAGAATAGGTTTAATTAGGATCTTAAAATACAAGAAATAATGTAAGTTAATTCATGAAAATGAAAGGTGGTAAGTATGAGTCATTATGACCTTATAGGTCCAAGTAATCTATTTGCTATGGTGGAGAATGATATAGATGTTGGAGAGTGCCAAGAGATCTCATTGTCTACTCATGTTGTGAATGAAGAGACCAAGCTCAAAGAGAGGACCAAGGTGATAGTTGAGGCTAGTTCTAAGGTGTGTATGGATTCAAGTGAACATCATACTATTTTTGAGAAATTTTCATGCAAAGAACATCACTTTTCAATACCTAGTAATGAGGTTTCTGAATTATAAGGAATATTCTTGAACTAAAAATGTATGTCCTATATCTATATTATCATGTTGTGTTGTCAATACAATATTATAAGATAAGGATAATATTATAGTGGTTGAGAAAGTTGCTTCTCTTAAGCCTAAGAAGAAGAATAACTATAACTATTAGATGACCAAGGAGGAGAAGGAATATGAAGAGTTATGGGCAACTCCTAGTTTCACATTATTTTAAAGGAACCATGTGAAGTAGGGTGTCTCTGCCTATGCTTATTAGGAGACATTTTTGTTATGAAAAAACAAGTATGTATACTCAAGGTATATTCAAGGAATTTGGTCCTAAAGTTGGATTGGCATGAAGGGTTAGATTGAAGGTTTCCTAGTGGCAAAGGAGGATTTTAGATTTTTCATAGAAAGGTCTATTGACATTATTCAATCATGTTCTAGGTGGTTTTTTGGTCTAAAGGTATGTTGAAGTCAAATTAGATATTTTTATGTGCTCGTAGGTTTATATTTATTATTATATATTAAAGACAAGGTATAGGAAGTCAAGGTTCCCAAAGGTGTGAAGGCTCAAATCTTGGTCTAGAAGTGTGTGATAGTTGTCTCTAGGTGTTCAAGAAGTTTTAAAGGTGGGAGTTGACTAGAAGGAGGTTTATTGACTTTATTGCTAGAGTTTAGGGCTATGCTAAAAAATTAATTTGCCTTATTAATTTAGGTTAAAGGATTATTAATAGGTTTAATGGACCAAATGGATTGTCAAATCAGGATTCAAAAAGATTTTAAGGTTTATGGTTTTCAAATTATTCATGATTTTGTCAAGATGAAGGCCTAATTAGTTAGCATATTTATGAAGTATGTTACAAAGGATGGTATAGGTGATGTAAATTGGTTTTATTAAGGGGTCAAATGAGAGTTATCTAGATATGAAGTTTCAAGTCTTGAAAGTGTGTTTACTAAAAGTTGTGGGCTATACAAAATCTAGGTAGGGCTACAAGGAGTCTACACAGGCTTGGTGTGAGGATTTGATGGTTTTTCTTAGTTTCTCCAAAAGATAAAGGCATGATTATTTCAAGGAGAATTATCAAGTTGGATTAGATTATGTTTCCTATTTGGTGAGTGGCATGAATTTTTGTTGGTGGTTCTTGAGGTGGCTTGAAAAAGAAGGATAGTAAGCCTCTATGGTGGTTCTTCATGGTGTGTGGAGATCTAAATATTATCAAGAGGTGAAATGGCTCAAATATCTTAGGGGGAGTCCTTATCAAATGTTTCTTGGTGACTTCCATCATATTTTAGTTTTTTAGTGTGTTTTTTCTTCATTAGTTATAGTGCTTGGTTGAAGAGAGTGTTGGCATGTAGCAAGAGGAATTTTTCAAGGCAAAGAAAAGGTAGGCTCAAGGTAAAGGCAAGTTTGTATCATATTTATAATTTGTTCCTCTCTTATCAGATGTCTTTTTAGGTCCTTAAGATTATTTTGTGCCCACTTTGTCATTATGTCAAAGTGGGAGAAGGTTTATATTATGTGAGTACTTGAAGAAAGAGAAAGAAGCTAAGGTATATGATGGGTGTTGACATCAATAACAAAGGAGGAGATTGTTGGAGAGTTCTCAGTGATGTCATGGAGGTGTTAAGGTGAGTAGATGAAGTGTCTTGATAGTCTAAGTGTTAATGACAAAGTGTGTAGATTTATTATCCTAGTATGCTTGAAGTATGCTTGGTTGATATTTAGTTTTGGCATGATTAGGGATGGGTATAAAGTATTGATCATGTGTGAAGAGTTATATTAGAGGTCAAGGATGATTAAATGTATTTTGGGAGTGCATGTTACTCATCTATTTCTTCATTATGTTCATCTTGGCATAGTTGGTTATGTGACAAAAAATATAAGTATGTAGTTTGATGCACCATTGCCATGTATGGATGAGTCAAGGGGATTTGATCATATGGGTGTGATCATATTAGTATCAAGTATTTATGGGTAATGTTTTAGGTCATGCAGGTGAGTGGAGTATAAGTAATAACTATGAAAAGTTAGCTTCTTAAGTAGTTTGTAATATTTTCCCATACTTAGCCAAATTTGTAAGGGAGATCTAATGGTGCACATTTAATCACATCACAGATCAATGGTACAAAATGAATTTGAGCTTAATGTCTAAGTTTAATTAGATCCAAGTAAGTAATTTGATGGCATTATATTTCACATGCATAAATGTTTTAGGAGAAGCTTGATAAATTCATGGATTACCCTATGAAAAAAGTTCATATGGTTTAAATTTTAGGACATGAAATTAAGAACAAAAAAACTTATTAAGGTTTAAATTTATCCTTAAAAGGAGATTACAGAGGTTCCTATACTTAGCCAAATTTGTAAAAGGTAAAGATTAGGACTAGATAAGGATATAACAGTGAGTAGGTGTTCATAAAGATGTAGATCTACAATGTGTATTGAGTCAAAGAGGTCAAAGTGTTTGATGTTTAGTATGGTTAAAGTTTAGGTTTCTCTTGAAGAGATAGACAAAGGGTGTTTATTCCAAATTAGTAGGAAATAGTGATATGATGAAAAATTCTCGATATTTAGTGTTTGTAAGGCACGTGAGGGTGCTAAGTGTCATAATCATGGGAGTTCTAATCAAGATCTAATAATGAGCATTGAAAGATAAAGACCTAGCTGATCTAAGGAGAATAATGGTGTGTATTTGGTTAAAATTTTAAGGGTGCATGAGATGAGGTCAACATGTTTGATGTTTAACTCTAATTGTTGGCATTTGAATTTAGCAAAGGGAAAACATGTATATAGTGATTTAACCATAAATTTTGATCTAGGATGAATTTGAAGGTGTAGTAAAAATAAAAGATGAAGATGACTTCCAACAACATCAAAATAATGTATTTAAAAGGTCTGAGTGTTTGTAAAATCAATGTTACTAAGCTCCAAATTTTACTATGTGTTTGACCATGGTCTGTAAGTGACCTAAGAAGGGTATTTTGAGTTGTTTTTTTGGTATTTGAATATTTCAAGGGGATTTATCTATTAGGGAGTGTTGTAATCTAAGGATGATTTTTATGGACTTTAGAGGTGTTAACAATCCATATTTATTATGAAAAAATGCATATAATTTGACTATGTGTTCATTCATGGTGTTTTTGTGTATAAGGTAAAAGATTGATCTATTTAGGTCTAGTAGAGGAGTGTTGTGATGAATGTGATCATTTGAATATGTTGAAGAGGCCATGTGGAGTGGACCTATGTATTTTTAAGTGGTTTTATGTTTCTAATTTTCTCAATGGATTTATAAATGGGGGAATAGGTCTCCATGAGACCTATAAGGGCTAATAAGGCCTAATTGAAAGTTATAGCTACTTAAGTGTGACCCATAGTTTTTATGGCCAACCTATGAGGATAGTATTGAGATATATAAGATGTATTAAGGGTTAATCCAAGTCTAAATTATAACCAATAAGATAATAATCATGAAGGTTCTATAAAATGTGAAACCAAATATGATGATTTCTATAATTATGAGAGACCTAAGAAAAGAGGTGTGTGTAACAGTTATGGAGCAAAGGAAAGGGTGTGTGCAAAATGGATGGGTTTTAGAGTAGAGAGGATTTATGACTATGTATATGACCTACAGGTCATATTTCTAATGTCAGAATAGTTCTCTTACAGGGTTGAATATTTAGTATGAGTGAAGAGGTCTAGAGTGATCCAAAAGGATGTTTTAGATGCCTTGAGTGTGAGTGAATGATAGATGATTTATGTGTAACCTTGGTGGTTGATTTTAGAGGTAGATTAAAGTGTGGTCCATGTGTATTACCATTTGGTCATGTTTTTTAGGTTGTATTAGAGTTATTTTTAAAATGTGTAGAGTGGTCCAAAAGGTGGTTTTGGATGTTTGTGGTTGTGTGAAGAAGTGAAGGGGGCTGATATACATTGTATCTCCATCAGATTAGAAGGCAATCAATGTTTAGAAGATGTTCATATTAAAGGTGTTGGGAGGCTGATCAACTTCTAGGTCAGAAGGAATTGACCATCCTAGGTGTAGGTGATCCTTGTGGAATAGGTGTTTCACTAATTTTAGGCTAGAAAGACTTGACCATCCTAGTGGTAGGTGCTGCTTGTATGATGTGTTTCACTAAATTTTGGTTAGGACTTGATCATCCTAAGGGTAGGTGATCCTTATGGAATGGGTGTTTCACTAAAGTCTCATGTTTACAATAACTTATAGGATTAATAGTCCATTTTTTTATAGGATTGAGAGTGGGTTTTATTTCCCAAGAGGGTTTCCCACATAGATATTGTGTTGTGTGTATGTGATCTTGCATTATCTATTCTTCATTTTTATAAACATATTAAATGTTTCATAACTAGTTGTATTGAATTATTAAGTGTTTAAAGGGTTTCAAAATTAAATTAGATTATTTGACACCACTAATTCACCCCCCAATGTTTTGTACCTCTAACAATTATAAATAAAACTAATAGAGATAAAACCAAATAAAACTATGTCGAATGGATTGACATAATAGATTGAATAAAATGCATAAAAATAAAACAATCAAGATAGATAGTTTGGTTATATGATGAAAAAGAGTAAAATAAACTATATTGATAGGGTCAATCTATTTTTTTATGAAATATAAATTTGTGCACAGAGAACCAATGAAATCGACATGTTTTCCTTAATTGGAAAACCTTTGAAAAAGTATCCTAACTAGGTCAACTAGGTCTATGAAGCTACATTAACCTATACATAGATCTAAATGAGTTTTATAGGGTTGACTGAGTATAAAAATCTTCACACATAGTCTTAAACTAGGTTCACAAGGTTGACAAAGTATGAAAACCTACACACGAATTGTTAAATAAGGTTGATAGCATCAATCTAGTTGTCAAGGGTTAGATTCATGTTAGATTCAGTAGAATGTATGCAAACAAAACTAAATAGTTCTATAACTTATCTTGTTTAATAATATTCAAGCTCAGAGAAGGTAATCAACTAACAAGTACACTTGGGGATAAATTTAAATTTGGGTCATGAAAAAATATGAACTAAATTTAGACATGCAAATAAAGTAAACTAATTCTTATATAAGCTAAATTTAGACTATGGTAGAATAATAAACAAAGAAAACAACTATCAAAAACTTTACACTTCGAATGCATAAGCTTTATCTATTATAATATGCATTCAATTTGATCTTTTACAATTTGTGGTTCTCACTCCTCTAATGTAAAAGATAATGAGAAACATTTTGGTGCAAAAGGAAGTCTTTGATTCACCTTATTTCATTTTGATTGACTTGTGTGTAGAGCTCTGATTTCCTGATTGTGATTGTGGTTTCAAGATTTTGTGATTGGATATTAGGACTCTTGAAAATGGATTTTTGTAAGTTTATTTATAGAATTTTGGAGAAGGATCCAATGGTAGAGGATGATTTAGAATTTTTTAATGATCCAAATGATCAATTGTGGATAATGAGTCCTCACCCATGAGGATGAATATCATTTCAAAATGGTTGAGAAAAACATGGGGTTGGTTAGCTAAGTTAGTAGGACTGAGTCAATTTCCTTAACAACTCAGGGGATGCAACAAAAGAGATTGAATATTTTGTGGATTTGCTTGGGACAAGTTAGAAAAAGGTGGGATATGTTTGGATGAGGTGTAAAATCTAGATTTTTATTTTAAAAATAAGGATCTAGGTGTGCATCATTAACTAATTTGACTTATTCAATTATTTGAATTTGTAATAAATGTGATGAATTAATTTAAAAAGAAAATTTAAATATATTTAGGTGCATTTAGAAACTAAATGAAATGTAGGTGTCTACAGTTTCCCCTCTTTAAAATATTGTTGTGAAGCAATATTGTCTCAAATAATAGTAGAAGAAGTAGAGTGTTGATGATTAATAAGGACAAATTTCCCCCAAGTGAATAAAAATGAGTGTGATGATGACCCATCAAAGGTTTGTACAATAAAATGGATAAATGCTCAAAACTGATGAAAAAAAATTAAACTAAGAGATGTGGAAAAATGATAAATCAAGTTATGTCAAAATTGATGTCAAATTTGCAATGTTTTATTGTGTAAAAATGTTGCCCCTAGTTAATCAAAACTAGAGTATGGATTTCAAAAATAATAGTTTAACCATTCAGAGATTGCACACTTACTATTGTTTCTAATGATGTAGGGGTCAATTAAGCAGGTTTTGGAATGATATATCCTAGTAATAATAAATAATGGATATATATATTGAATTTTTAAATGATTTTGTGTATTTCACATTGAGATATTGTTACAATATGTTGAATATAAATTTAAAATAAATTGGTTTATTATATGTGGAAATGTTTAAAAAATGAAGGAATGGATGAAAAATAATTTGGATGAGAGGATGGGAGGAATATTTGGTAGTATATAAGAATATCAATAGAAGAAATGGGGAGTATAAAATAGTTTATGCAAATTGATTTTCAAGGTTATTAAATAAGAAGTGTGATTTGAGATATTTTCTCTAAGACATGTGAGGAAACATGGATCGTATTCTACACCATGAGCCTCAAGCAGAGGGAGTGAGATGATTCCAAGATGTGAGAGGAGTGGGTCTTCATTAAGTGATTTGAATATTTAATTTTTTTGTATTTATTAACATTTATTAAGGCTTAAAATTAGACAAAATGAAATTGGTGTTATCAAAATGATTATTTTAAATATCAAAATCAATGATTTTTTATGTGTAAACAATGATTTCACTAAACATAGTAGTAAAATTGTATAATAAGGTAGACACTTTGTTTGATGAGAAATTGGAAATTTTTCTAATTTGGGTAGAAGCAACATCACTAAACATATTAGTGAAATCATTGAGTTGATAAGTGATTTCACTAGGTATAACAATAATTTTTCAAAAAAGGGTTAAAAGCAAATTTTTAAAAGTGTAGTGGTAATTTTGTAATGAATGAATGAACTTAAATGGATTGACAATATTTTTGTTTAATTTTGTGTTTTTTGGTTAAGTATTTGGAATGTAATGATAATGATGAATATAATGCCGAGTTAAACTAATTAAATGCTAATGTTTGTGATTTTCAAGAGGTATTACTAGTGCTTGTGATTCTAGAGTAGAGATCTATAATGATGGTGTAGATGGTGAGATTCACTGAGTATGAGTTTGAAATTTTAAAGATGAGTGGATTATATTACATTTCATAGATGCCATATATTTGAGTAGATACAATTCTATTGATAGCATTGGTAGAGAGATTGCATAGTGAGATGAGCACATTTAACTTACCTATAGGGGAAATGAGTATTACACTAGAGGATGTGTATTAGATTTTGGGTATTCTAATATGAGGTATACATGTTCATTGGGATTAGGGTCCTTAGTAGATTACTTTATACCATATTTTTGGTGAGGATTTAATTTCATTTATTAGAGGCAAGATCAATGTAGACTATTATACTAATTTAGATATGGATTTTTTGACTATCATACTCATGGCTATTATTAGTGGCATTTATTTTTATGATAATATTGGGAGGCTATGTCCTATTAGTTTGTTATATGTGAAAAGAGACATGATTGAGATGGGAGAGACATTCATATGGGGTCCATGCATTTTAGCATGCTTATATCATGATTTACATCATTTTGTGTATTTGAGTCAGATAGAGATTGGGCCATCTACATTACTACAAGTTTGGTGCTAGGAGTACATTATAATTCAGAGGTTAGTTTGATATTTTATCACATGGTTGGGATGATAATAAATTTTTATATGGATGGCATGTGATTATTGGGACACATAGACCACACTTAAGAGATATAGAATTTTATAGGAGGGTGATAGATGAGGTAGATGATTACTAGATCACTTGGAGACCTTATAGGGAGATTTTGTTTTAATGGCCACATGAGGATATTCACATGGACTACACGATGACTCCTTACTACATCATCAAGATACACAACTATATCATAGAGATATATAACCCAATTAGGGTGATGAGATAGTTTGGTGTGAGGTAGCATATGCCAATTAGACCACATGTATTTGCACATTCTGTGAGGGAGAGACCATAGTGGGATATAAAAATTTATCTCACCATCATTCATCATACTTGGACATAGTTATATACTATTATATGGAATGATTGGAGAGATGTTGTTGATGATAGAGTGATTGATAGGTA